>CAXKVY010005800.1:0-22520 GCA_964058915.1 Tetropium fuscum
TAAAGTTTAACATCTGGATAACTGTATGCCTAATGCTTTTATATATAATATGTTCAAATAGAACAAATATAAATAGTAGACTAGGTTTGTGTTTTCTAAGAATGTCAGTTCCGTCAAAAACTAATATCATAAAATGTCACTGAAAGTATGAATATCTTAAATTCAAGTATAAATGATCAATAAAACAAATCGTACATCACTCTGAAGATCCTCAATGAAAGTGAAAGAACTTGTACAACTTCTAAATGATTCGTTTCCGTATATATGTCCAGATATGCAACTGGTAAGTGTCTCTTCCTTATTATTGCTTTGCTATCTATTTGCGTATTTCTTTATCGAATGAATTTATGCAAACCCAAGATTTCTTCTTGCAAAGCCAATATGATTAATTTTTCTTGCAGTTTATATTAATTATTGGTATATCTCCGTGTTGTTAATGGTCATTAATTTTTAGTGTTTTTCAAACACAATCGATCTAAGAACTATATAGGAATTATTAATAAATAAATACAGACCGTAATAATTAGGAATATTTTTATGCATTCAATTGTCTCTTTTACTAGCAGCCAAAACTTTATAACCCCGTTCCAGGTTATAGCCGCTTTTATGAGATTAAGGTGTGTTAGACTTGGCGCGAGTACTACAGAGATAAGATATGTTGCATATATATCTTATGTACATATGCGATTTTCGTCATTAATGGGCAATATGAAATATTTCAGGAACACATAAATTTAATGCTCTTGCCTCAGATGTATATGAGATCTGCTTTATAAATTACCTGGTCACTTTTATGCTATATCCTCTAATGGAGATGATTGTCCATTTTGCCGTATTAATCTTTATTAAAATGTTGATAAGATGATATGCCCTATAAATATAGTAACAACTAGAATGATTCGATCGACCTGCTTCACTAAAAGCTAAATGAGGAAGTAAGCATTTAGTTAAATTACGGCGCATCTTTTGATATCCAAATAAGGTACGATGCTGTTAATGATTACATTCTAAAATATGTCATTCATTGTTACCTCTTTAAATTAACAAAGAACAGGAGGTTTTTTACGAATAGAAGTGAAACTGATATCAGGAAATAAAAAATACACTATTATTTTGCTAAGTCATTTAAAGAATATTATGTAGTTACTTATTTATTAATTTCTTCTTCTTTTTTGATAATACAGTGTTAAAAGAAGAAGAAGAAGAAGAAAAAATTATCGACCTACGTCATGGTAAGCGATAATGCCATTATCGGTTCATATCTAGGGTTCATATGTTGAGGGTGCGTTTTATGTTTCATACCTAACAGTATCAAAAGGAAGACAGCGAGATATTCCGCAAAGGTAACCTTTTCCCAGCACTTTTAATATCGTAATTAGTTCAATTTTCTAAGAAAAACTCTACTCACTGTGGTATAGAGAAAGACTATAGAAAGAGATAGGTAGTAAATTGTTAATTGACTTTGAATGAATATTTTGACATATTTTACAAATAATGTGAATAAAAGAAACATCTACTGAAAACCACCTACGCTAACGGCATTCGCGGTAAGCGATAATGCCATTATCGGTTCATACCTAGATGATGAGAGTAAATTTTAGGTTTCATACCTAACAGTTTGAAAAGATATTCCGCGTAGGTAACCTTTTTACAGCACTTTTCATACCGCAGTTAGTTGAATTATAATGTACAAATGCCAGGGTTAATACCTTGAAATTCAGAAATTAACGTAATATGGGGGAAATTATTACCACTTCATTACACTCCCCTCTTACTTCCTTTACATTAGACTCTTATTGAACATTTAAACATTTTAAAAGAAGGTTCTCTTTGGATCGTTGGTCTATTTGGTTAGCAAAGTGTATTTTATTTTTAATACATATTAGTTACACCGTTTTAGCTATGGGTAAAAGAATATATCATTAAAAAACATTCACGCCGTAGGAGCGTGGATTCATCTTCCGAGGTTTCACGGCACCCTAGCCGGTCTGGCTCGGCATCTAGACGTCCAAGCGTTGATCGTACCAAAAGCGGGACGGCGTACGCAAACGGTACAAGCGCATAAGGCATTGGCATTGCACACACGCAAATGAGGGCAACGTTGTCGCTGACAATATCGCGTCTAATAATGATGATATCCTTTTAATACAGGATGACGAGATGCTAGATGACGTACGAAAAATTCTGGAAGAGGGGATCTTGAGAGGCCTCCTACTGAAATAAAAATTCATCAGGCGGTTTCCGGTAGGTGGTCCTTTATTATAGCGAAGGGCCTATCTGCTGACGAGGAAAAGCAATTAATCAAAAAATACAAAATTCATGACATGACATGGCTTGGATGCCTCCGTCTATTAACCCGAAACTGCGATTATAGTCGCAGTTTCACATATTAACCGGGAGTCAGGCCCACATATTAACCGGGATGCGGTCCAAATCCAGTACCAATTGCAACTAAGCAAGGCACTCTCGGCCAAGATATAAAAATACCTTTAACCGACTCAGGGAATATACCAAAATCGGTTTCCGACCAACCTTTACTATATTCTAGTGTTTCCGCTAGAATTCTTAGTAACTTGTTCCACATAACTACACAGACAAGACGTTCCTGGTAAGCAGGGGCCAGAGTAAAATCCCGCATAACGGGCATCGCCGTTTCACCACTAGACGGGTGAGCAACAACAAAAGCAACGAAACGATCATGCTAGGATGGCCATGTAGTGGTAAAACCACCCAGTGAATAAAGGCATAGTAAAATAACTTGACCCCAGTTTATTTAACCATAGTGACAATGATTACTTCTTAACGGCTAATTGATACATAAGGTTAATGCTCGGTATCTAGTGATTTACTACTACCGATTAATTAATAATGATTAATGATTAATTGACCTAGTTACGCTGGTATATATAATGTTTACCCAGGTCAGTACACACGGGCGTACGTAACCTAGGTCGCATTAGTTGTTTAATAAGCCGGCCTTGGTCTAGTCTTTATGTCAGCACTTATTGATTATTGTTTTGCATATATGACATAGTTTACCTTAAAATAATAATATAATAATATAATGAGGATAAATATGGCAAATATGGCACTACAGATGCTGAACCTGATAAAAGTACATTAAATAATTATTAATAAAATTTTATTACCCGATTTTGTGGAAATAAAATTGCAATTATATGGCCTACTATATACTATATAGCCTAACTACGTCAATCTGGTAGTCATTGCTAAGGCAGAAAGACATAATATCCATGAAATCGATTTCATTGGTTGTCAATAAGAGAATACACCTTTGTTATCAGTACACTTTAATCATGTGAAAGAAGATGGCGATTCTCAGGATAATACAGGACTTTATTGAGTTTATTTCTTTCTTTTATTTATTTTTCTTTTATCTTTATTCTTCTTATCCAATATTTATTATTTATTATTTGAAAGACCATTTGAGTTCTGTACTAATCATTCATTATCTGTTAATCATTATTTCTTAACGAAAACTTATTATTTTCGAGGTTAGGAATATGAAATCTATACCGATCGACTATATGAATATGAATTCGATATTTTTAAGCGTCTATTATTTATACCGAATTATTATTTTGCATACAGTTGGAAAAACATTCCATTTTCTGTTTTCGTAAACTATCGTTGTCAGCTATAACAACAGTATGCTAATAAACTACACATAAACCTCAAACAAAATGAAACCATTATGACAATGTTTCAATTAAACTCAATATTTGAAATGTAATACTACGTAACATATCATTAATTCTAGGCCACTCACATGACGGTACGGATAAATGTATTTTAATAACTGCATATTTAAATTATGATGAATTACAGTACTAATTACATGAATACCTCCTGCAAATATTTTAACTGTAGGATTTAAATATGTGGCTTGAATGAAGAACTTTTCTATAAGTAACCCGAGGCTAAAAACAATCGAAATAATGTTGTGTATCCTCGTGCTGTTAGGAACATAAGCCTAACCGAAATTTGCCCGTAGGTAGTGAACTGCGGCAATTGAAAAATAATTATTACTCTGTTAATACAAAATATTATTAAGTAAATTAAAATGTTGAATGTAAGCTGTATCATCATTATAGGAAGCCTAAGACGTTATAATAGCTCAGTCGTCAAGTACTTTTACCTAAAAATAATTTACTGAGCTTTGATTTCTGGTGCATGAAGTAGTGTCAAGGGTCAAAAATAACATAACCAGACTTGATGTTCTATAATATAAGGTACTGGATTAGAAAGGTTCGAAATAAAATTAACCTCAAACTTAGGTAAGTTTTTGGTGGTGGGTTATTTTCGAGTTTTTAAAACCGTATTGATTTATGAATTTAATAATAATTATAATTAAAGTTTGGGAATTATAATTGCAATAATTATAATTAAAAGAATAAAATAAATATTTAAATAAGTAGGTGTTCAAGTGAACACAGTTTTACATATTATTTTATATTATAAATAATACTTTCGAAGAACTAATAGATACGTCACTTCTCATTTGGCTAATAATTTAACAGACTAATCAATCCAACAAAGTTAGAACTGCAGGTGCAAAACAAGTTATTATCAATCTATTCGTTTTATTAATAAAATGTTCAAGCAAATTAATTAACAGCTAGTCGACTGCAGTCCAAAATTAACTGTAAAAAAAATGAAGAATATGTAACACGATTGAACATGACGTATTACATTCGAAGTAGATTAAGAATGTAAAAAAAATATAAAACTTATATTATATTGTTTTTTAGATAGTCGCTATTGTATTTTATATGTACAGACTGTTTCATTATAATTGACAAACCCGCTTAGAGCTTATAGGATTTGTTGGAAGACATACAGAAAAATGGTAATACAAAAGTTTAAGTATTTTCTCTGATATATTCTGACATATTTTTTTATCCCTTGTTTTTTGTTGATTTTATGGGTACCTATTCCAAACGAGTGAAATTCAGAAGAAAAAACATGAAACTTATATGTGAACTATACGTGAAATATTTTTTTTCCTTTAGTGCAATATCCCGTAGACGGTTGGCAATTATAGGAAATACCCTTCATGTATTTTGTTGGTGCTACAATTTTCTGCGTTCCAATTTGACAATTGTCGCTAGATAATCATCATTTAATGTAGGTTGTCTCTTCCTTTTTAATAATGTGGATTGTTATTATATTATTACTATACATTTCTCAATGTATAAATTAACAAATCATAGAAATCGGAAAAACGTCATTCAGTGGATAAATATCGATATGGCAACCCAAACGCCAGGGCTCGGATTACGCGGAGGAATCACCGTCACGCAAATCCGTGGACACTCCATTAGGCCACGAGATCTTTGCCTCGCCGCTTTCCGTGGTCCCGCTGCGCCTTCCTTCGCTGTCCTCTCATAATCCCGGACGGCAAATAGCAAATAGAAGGGAATTACGGAGGGCAAATAGTCAACCACAGGTGACGACTCCATGGCAGGGGACTTTTCTGACAGTATTTCCACACTTAATCCCATTGAATTAGGACATGGTACCCAACGTGTAGCCTGAGGTAATCCCATTAAATTAGAACCACGTTTCAAGCGGTTGTAAGTGAGGAACTGAAAAATTTTCAAGAATGACCTGTTGCTACTTGCTGCATGTATAGAGTAGGTAGTATGTATTCAGTGAACTACAAATTTCAATACTTACATAACGTCCATGTAGACAAAAAAGTACGCACCGCTTTTAGATATTTAATTAATACAATAAAATACTTTCAAAACATTCAGCAAAACTAACCTTCAGTAGTAACAGCGAAATATAAATAAGAAAACTATTATGCAAGTCATGTGGCTTCCTTAACTCTGTTAATAAGAACGTTATATGAACATGTCGAAAAAGGTTGTTCAAAAAACTAAGTATGTACCCAGGTACTAAAACCTAATATCCATAACGTAGTGAGAAGAATTTAACATTATTGTTTCGGTGGATGATCTAGTTTGCGGTAGGTCTATAAAAGTTATCGCCTATGACCGTTTCATAACCCATAAAATATTTCATAGCATCATAATTGAAGAACTGCTGAAAGCAGACTTCCATTTTATGTACCATTAAATATCAACAGGCTAAGATAATTGTATCATTCGATATATTGTTGCAGCTAACATCTGTTGAGGCATTTGGTGTGTGCATAAGTACCTAACTGTTACCACATCACAGAGAAATGTGTCAAGAACTTTAACCGAAACTTTTCATGCAATTATCAAGTTTTATTTTAGGGAACTGAAATATTTATTTAGTCTTCCAACATACTATAATCGATGTTTTTAAGTTAAACTCCTACGCCCAGGAATCTACTTGGAGCGGGAATCTACTTATAGTACAGTCACGGACGCTCAAGTTGTGGTTTTCGTGTTTACTTTGTGTTTAACAACTGAAAATCAGATTTAGATGATTCCTCACTTTTAGAAACATCGAAATTCGTAAGTCGTTAAAGTTACTCCTGTACGTAAATACCACATACACTAGGGGATGAAATGTCAAAAACACCTCTAATTTTTATATATAATATTAACGTACACAATTCCGCGTTCGTCTACGCCAAACCTCAGTAATGTAAGACAAAAAAATATATATATTTTTAATAATTTAAGTCCGGACTGCACGGGTTTAAATAGACCGTAACGTTTGCCTAGTGCTAGTGAAATAGACCTTATTTTTTCGACATTTTCCAGATTTACACTGCGGTAGATAATTTCTTCGCAGTCTGATTAAAAAATAACCATCAATAACGTTTTAGAAGGTAATTTCCTCTGCACGCATTATTTATTAATTCGGATAATTTTATTTTTTTTTACTGTTTTATATAAGAACGCTTCTATTTATAGGATGCGCCGAGGTCGACTATCGCCTGCGTTCTCTCAGCTGCAGAGTTCATTATGGCTGATATCACCAAAAATACGTTGGCCAAACGAGACGATCAATTAATACAAGATTTGAAAAGTATATGGTTCATCTAAAATAGGGCAAAGCAGACAAGTCTAGTGTTGCCCAATATGCTTTTGAGAACAACCATAAAATAGATATTGATAACTTAATATTAGTTAGAAATATAACTAATAGCAGTTGGATGCATTATTTGATCTCGTGTAGTCCGCTCTACGCGTTAGGTGACAGCAGTTCATTGAACCGTGACAATTTTCGTCGCGGTTCACTGAACCCTGAAAATAATATAAATAGGTATAAATAGGGTAGTTTCTTAGTTTAAAATTAGTTTCAATCGTCCCGGATAATGCCAACTTGATTGGCGAGACATACGTCGAGCGAAGTATAAGTGTTTTGGTATTCATTTAATCTCAGTCTTGGTCGTCGTCATCGTCGTCATCGTCGCCTTCGTCACCATCGTCGCGCCCCCGCCAGCACTATCGTCACGTTCCAGCCCTCTTCAGGAGGGCTGGAACGTGACGCTATAAAATTTGTGCTCGTTGCCCCTTACATACGTCATATATATCTACTCTACCCTGTATACATATCTACCTAGTTTTAGCAGAGACGCAATCTGTTGATTTACTTGGAAAAGTTATAACTACACATTACGTCTTCCATTATTCTAGAATTGGATCTCGTAGTTGTGTTTCGGTGCCTTTATAACTCGTCATCCGTAATGGAATTCCAATAAAATGCACCTATAAATATCGAGCAATAAGGATCGGGTTATCTGCGAATGAATGAAAAGAGCATCGCACTTTTGCTCAGCCGCCTACGATCATTAAAACTTTACATATCCATGTAGTGGTATTTTATACGCCCTTTGACCATCATACGAACAATCCTACATGTTAAAACTTCGCCTTCAATTGTTCCGTCGTTATATAGACCACTAGATGAGTTTTGTATTTTGCTAATGGGGTGAAGCAGGGCGCTAAAATAGATAAAAATAGTTTTAGTTTAATTGGTTTAGTTAACTTAGTTATTTATTAGCTTTCGACTTAATAACATATTTTATATATCATAACAATAACAACTCAAATCGATAATGAGGCATTCAAATAAGACGGCAATGTATTTATAGATCAATATGTAAAACCATTTGTACAACAATGTAATTTTGAAAACTGAGGTTAATCTTTATAATTTGGAATTGTGAATTTTAATCTTTATAATTGTGATTAGTAATGATATTAAAGAAATTATCACACTAAATAAATAAATATTAATACATAATATGTTCTTGTAAATAATCACCTACAACTTTCTATATCTATGAGTTCATCTAATATAGATTATGCAATTAATTATATCAAAATATGTATATACTTGCTATTAGATACACTTTTGTACAAATCTAAAGAAGCAATAAACTTTTAATCTAGAAATCTAAACATATAATTTCTAGTACAAATTTTCGCTACAGATGAATAGTCTCTCCTTTCTCCCCTACTCATCAAATTTCGTAGTCATATAAACTGGTTAGACGCAAAGGAAATTTAATATAAGCTATTCCAGATACGTCATGTTGTGAAAGACATATGGACTTATTATATTGTGTAAATCCACAGACACAATGTTTGAAGAGGAAGACGGTAAAAATTACAGGTTAACTATAATGATGCTTTTAATAATTCATAACCTACTAGCGAGCGGCATTTATCTGAAACAGCAGCAGGCATGTGGTTTGCATTTTTACTGGATAATAAACTTTGTTGTCAATATGTCTATACTAAAATGTTTTAATTGGGCTACCATATAGTTTATATTGGGTTTATGATATGGCTATATATATATATATATATATATATATATATATATATATATATATATATATATATATATATATATATATATATATATATATATATATATATATATATATATATATATATATATATATATATATTAAAAATCAAAATATTAAAGAACATGTGTTTAACATACTGTTAAAAATTCATACAAACTCACCAAAGTATTTATTTAATGTCACTAATATTAGTTAATTAAATTATTAATGAAATACTTCTTTAGTTTCATTACATGTTTCATTAAACTCTGCTGATTGATATGTGTTTCGGTATAGTATTTGTCAAAATAAATGGGCTAATGGTAACCCCAAAGGTCACTCTTTTCATTCTATAATTAATTGTATTAGACAATTCGGTTTCATCTTTAATTTTATCTTTATACCAAAGGAATCTAAAAAAGCCTTTTCTATATCTGCACATAAACCAACATAACCAATATAGTGATGCATAGTTTGCATAGTTTGCATAGTGCATAGTGGTCCATAGTGATGCATAGTTTGAATGGATGCGCCGAGGCATTGAAGACTTCTCGAAATTTCGTGGTATCCTTATCTTCTCGGTAAATTGGTATATGTTGAATAAAATATGTCCTACCTTCCATTTGTTTGTGGTTATAATTAACATTCAATTTTGTATTATCATGTTTCCATGGGAATGTAATTTCATATCTACGATTACGCGTTATAATGTTTTCTTTACAAAATTGTTCTGTAAATTTTTCGTTTAATTTTACATTGATATTGTTAATATTCTCTATTCTATAGTTTCTAGATCCCAAAAAGATTTCATTTCAAAATTTTCTTTCTCAAATCTCAAAAGTTGCAATCCGTGGGCTATATAGGGCACTTCGCGATGCCTATCGATGTTCTATACCATGCCAATGTATCTATCATATCTTAGCGTTCGCATACAGCACCTAGAGCTGTGACCTTGAACGCTGCTTCATACGTAGATATCTCCTAGACTATAGAAAAGACGTACAAGAGAAAACGGAATAAGTTTCACTGCAATTAGCATGCAGCAGAGCTACCAAATAATGCCCAGATGATATACACGAAAATTTGAATGCGTTTTGTAAACAAAGCAGCAATCCGTGGGCTATTGAGGACACTTCGCGATGCCTCCCCATGTCCCATACCATGTCAATGTAACTATCATATCTTAGGGTTCGTATAGAGCACTTAGAGCTGTGACCTTAAACGCTCCTTCATTCGTAGATTACTGCTACACGATAGAAAAGGCGTACAAGTGAAAATGGACTAAGTTTTACTGCAATTAGCATGCAGCAGAGCTGCCAAATAATGCCCAGATAATATACACGTTAATTCGAATGCGTTTTGTAAACAAAGCAGCAATCCGTGAGCTATTAAGGACACTTCGCGATGCCTATCCTTTTTCTATAACATGTCAATGTAACTATCATATCTTAGGGTTCGCATACAGCACTTAGAGCTGTGACCTTGAACGCTCCTTCATATGTAGATTACTCCTACACGAGAGAAAATACGTACAAGTGAAAATCAACTAAGTTTTACTGCAATTAGCATACAGTAGAGCTGCCATAGATACACGTTAATGCGAACGCGTTTTGTAAATCGTTCTGTAAATTTATCGTTGAATTTTCCATTGATATTGTTAATATTCTCTATTCTTATAGTTTCTAGATCCCAAAAAGATTTCATTTCAAAATTTGCATGCAATAGATACTCTTACAACTAGTAGCTACTAGTTGTTACTACTGTTCGAAAGGGGTTGGCTTATTTAAGTGTCCAAATATTATTTCGAAAGGGGTATGTTTGGTCACGTTGTGAATTGAATTATTGTAACAGGATTCTGCCATGGGCAGTAAATAGTAGACTTATTCGGGTGGTCATTCTTTAAACATCTAATACTGTAGAAAGGAACCGTTCTACTGGAGAATTTTAATTTGTATTTATTGGTGTCGTTATATGTAAATCGGTGTTATGTAATTTACAAAATTATTTAAGAATAATATTGGCGAATTGTTTTGCTGAACCAGCAGTGCTTGTTCGTATTTAGAGAATGGATCTAGTAATGTGAGAAACATTTCTTTTTCTGCAAAGAATGTATCCAAATGGATTATATCAAAAAGTTGTTTAGTTAAAGGGTGTTATTTGCAATTTAATTTTATCTTTCATGTTTAGCAAGTTGGCATGTATTACAATTATTTATATAAGTTATTATAGTTTCTATTATATTAGGCCAATACCATCTTTTCATGAGTGCAATTCTGGTTTCGTTTATTCCACGATGGCAAGTTTTTCTTTCATCATTTGAGATTGAGTTAGGGTGGCTCCAGTTTTATCAAATACACCTTGGGTGCTTCCATAGTTAGAAATTGCTTTTGTGTTTCGTGAAATACATGTTGATTTTTATATAAATTTAAAGGATTATCTGTATAACAAGTAACAGGTACAGGGTGTAACTAGTACAGGGTCTTCTACGTTTGAGTGAATTATTTGTAAGTCGTCTTGTGCTTCTCTTACATCAGGGTCAGGGGAAGGTATGTTATCTAACTCGAAATTGTCAATATCTGAGGTGATGTCACCTGGATTGTTTATAGTGGATTGGTTATCTGTCTCGAATGCATTTAATTTTTGAGAGTTTAAATGATGTGATCTAATAATGGCATCATTATTTAAGCGCCAATTAGAGTTTTGTTCAGGGTTTTACTTTGTAGCTTGATATGAATTGCATCGGTCATTTTCAATATTTATATTTAGTTTCATAGTTATTGATTGAGTACCTATTTAATTGCTTTGTCCGTGGGCTTTCTATAATGAATGGGGATATTAAAATCGGGATTATATAAAATGTCTTGAGAAAATATACCTAGGGCTTAAATCAAATTTGAATCAAGTCTAGGAATCCTATTAGTCCGTCAAAATATTCATGAATGTTGTATAAAAGTATATCGATTTTTTCATTTGAGTTTCATTTGAATTCTGCAAAGGTGGGAATTTGAGCTTTATATCTGATTTCTGATTCTCCGTTAGAAATTTTTATTACTGTGATATCGTGATATATATTTTGTGGATAATATTTTTCAATAATATCGGGTCTAATAATTGTTTGTGAGCAACCTGTGTCTATTAATAATTTCATAGGCGGGTTAGAGATTTTTATATATGGTAAAGTACATGGTAAAAGTATATAATTAAATTCGTCTCTGGTTATGTCTAATTGTTGTGGGTAATTTTAGTTTTAGATAAGTTCATTGATCGATTCAGGATAATCGTTTTGATAAAATTCTTGTCTATGATTTTCATAGGGATTGTCAAAATTTTGTCTGCCTCTTCTTCATAAGTATCTGAGGGATACTGATTATATTGATCGGGGGAATACTAGTTGAAATCCGTGTCTGAATGAAATACTGCTTGAGCGTGGAAAGTTGGGCAAGATTGCCTTTGAAAGAAATTTGGTATTCGTTGTGGCAAATTTGTATTCCGATTTTTATTAAAATGTCGGAATGTACTTTGTGGCTGTCTAGGCGTCACTGATACATCAGACATGGTTACAAGTTTAAAGTACATGGTAAAAGTATATTATTAAATTCGTCTATTGTTATGTCTAATTGTTGTGGGTAATTTTAGTTTTAGATAAGTTCATTGATCGTTTCAGCATAATCGTTTTGATAAAATTCTTGTCTATGATTTTCATAGGGATTGTCAAAATTTTGTCTGCCTCTTCTTCATAAGTATCTGAGGGATACTGATTATATTGATCGGGGGAATACTAGTTGAAATCCGTGTCTGAATGAAATACTGCTTGAGCGTGGAAAGTTGGGCAAGATTGACTTTGAAAGAAATTTGATATTCGTTGTGGCAAATTTGTATTCCGATTTTTATTAAAATGTTGGAATGTACTTTGTGGCTGTCTAGGCGTCACTGATACATCAGACATGGTTACATGTTTTGAATTTCTGTTGTATATTAACTGGGCCTTGTGGGAATTGTTGTTTATATTGCTTGTCTTGATTATATTGGGGCTTTGCACTAGGCGTAAAAATATTCTTAAGCCATGTATACGAGTAAATAAACTTTTTTAGTTTCCTCATAAGTAGTATTTATTGACAAATTGGGTTGATGCAAAAAACGCTTTAAATATAATACCTTCACCTACCTTATCATTTTCCATTTAATGTTTTTAAAACTGTAACGCTCTTATCTGATCTGATCTTATCTAATCTGTCTGATAGTTGTCTGCCTATTTTTCCAAATTATAGATATTAACAAAGGTACAACAAAAAATATTTCATAAAATATCGCGTAGTTCTTTTATTACGCAAATATGTATTTCCTTATTTTCCTAAATTCATTAGGCTATATAATTAGCTAGCTATTAATTATTGTTAATATAACTCTACAACAAAAAATAACCACATATAAAAGGAGATACTTTATACCTCCTTTAAATAGTGAAGATACTTTATACCTCCTTATCCGCTGTGGCTAACTTTATGTTATCTGGACGATGTAGTAAATTCTGATCACAACATCGAGACTTTTATTTTTACTTTAAACTATTATTATTCTGATGACAAGTACTATCATAGTGGCATAGTTAACATATCGCCTAATTATGTAATAATTTATAAATATATTACTTTGGAAATGCAGTAGTGTAATATGAGAGCACTGCGCAGTGGAACGAATAAACTCAACGAATATCACAAATCAGCAAAAAATCTTTTGTTCGTATTTTACACCTTAAATTTGCCATTCACAATACACGACCTTCATTATATTACGGATAATATTATCGAACAAAATTCATGAACTGTATTTTAATGAAAATCTGTAACTTGAGGGAAATAATTTAATAGATAGACATGATATTTCAAAAAATACTATGGTTTTCTAAGATACTTAAATAACTGGCAGATGGTAACATTGAATTGAGCACCGGAATATGCAACTAAGAAAGAAAAAATGCAAATTTTGATCAATATCATTATGTACAACGGTATTAATATGTCCGTCTTAATGCGAAGGCAACTAAAGATAAAATCCTACCTGTTAAATACTGTCACAATAAAATTTATAATATCAATGCATAGCCGCTGAGTAACTATGTAATAAACTGTTAACTGCAACATATAAATTTATGGAACGTGCAAATTGAACTAGCGCAATATATTATTTCACAAAAAATGTTATGCAACGCACATAACTTAATGGAACATGTCCACTTAAATAGGAAACTAGCCGGACTATGCTCTGTACCCATCCGCATGTAATCAGTAAGTCATATTTAATGCAGCTGATCATAAAATATCGAATACAGTTAGCAAACTAATAAATTAACATGGCACATGATAATAAAATAAAATATGTAGACGCAAAATTGTCAGCATCGTGATCCCTCTACGATAGTTAATTCTATTATTGGGTGTAATTATGAGAGTTAGTTACTCATTTGACCATAAAGGATTAAAATCAATATAACTGTTAATATTTCTTCTGAGTATGAAAGTATGACAAAAAATAAATATTGAAATATCGCTTGTGGAAACTAACAATGAGTCCTTAGTGTAAAAAATCGGAAACGGGATTTTTGAAAATTAGAAGAGTAGTGTCTCAATTATATATTTATGTATGACTTAATATCACAAAGGCTGCTGTTGCGAGGGCTCAGAAACAGCTTGTTAAACATAAAAATGGAGATTTATTTAAGTCTGAAAATGTTTTTGAACTCTAATGAAATTTGAATGTCTAAGAGCTCATTTAAAAACTTGTAAATATACAGGTAAGTGAATATGGTTTAATGAAACTTTGTGAAGCTTTTATTTATGTTAATGCGGTGGTCATGACTTAATTATCGAAGTTTTAAGGTACCTATATTATTTTTTTTAACGTAGTTTTCTGGGAGCCTTGCCTTTGAAAATTCCTGCTTCTCCAGCCTAGAACAGCTCACAGGACTTCTTACTGATGCTGAACTTACTGAAATCTGGGAAGTACAAGATTTTATTTGCCCCTGGAGCTGGTGACTTCAGACCTTCACTGAGGTAAATTTTTTATTACTTTCTTGGGTTTTTCCCAATTTAAACGGAATTTAAACATTTCTTCAAAAAGGACGGCTTTACCAAAACTTCGTAACTGAGCAAAAAAAGTTTTGTATTTCCCCTCTTTCAGGGCTCTAGATTTGTACCTATTAATGTTGAGGTCTATACTCTATTTTCTCAATCATTTTGTCGAGTTGGGGGAACACTTGATTTGATTGTTGACCTTTCGGAAATTTTCACATAAATGGGATACATTTTTCTATTTACATGATCATATTTCTCTTAATTTTACACGCCTCATATTATGCTTGGTACGAAATTCAAGGTTGGACTTATCTATCTGGAAGGTATCTTTTGATATGCATGACACTGGGTTTATGATAGTTTTTGAAAATGTACTGTTTGATAGTAAACTGTGCTGCACGATATCTCAGCAAGAAATTTAGGCTAAATTATATATAATTTCATTATAAATCTAAAATATAGTTTAGTTAGAGTATATTTAATCATTTCTAGACATTATTAATTATGATATCAACAATTCAAGAGTTTCCAAAACAAGTTTTTATACATGGTACAGAGAAAATTTTATATTTTGTAACGTTCCTGTCCGAACATGTAATTATACATAATAATGAATCTACTATAATAATGATTCAAAGTTTATTTTCATCACAATATATATATATATATATATATATATATATATATATATATATATATATATATATATATATATATATATATATATATATATATATATATATATATATATATATATATATATATATATATATATATATATATATATATATATATATATATATATATATATATATATATATATATATATATATATATATATATATATATATATATATATATATATATATATATATATATATATATATATATATATATATATATATATATATATATATATATATATATATATATATATATACATATATATATATATATATATATATATATATATATATATATATATATATATATATATATATATATATATATATATGTATATATATTGTAACACTCGGAGTAGTTTCATCATCCGGAGACGATTAAAACTAATCATATTTATACTATTTTCATGGTAACGTCACTAATGATATCACCGTGTAATTTACGCGTGACTAATCACGCTTCAATGATCGGTTACTAAGCAACGCGTAAAGCGGGCTACTGTATGATATCACCGTGAAATTTACGCGTGACTAATCACGGTTCAATCATCGGTTGCTAAGCAACGCGTAAAGCGGGCTTTACGGTATAGGTCCCTTGTCGCTATTCATACTACTATTACATTTTACAATTTCTATGCTCTGAAATGCATCCAACTGTCTATTATTGGTCACATTTCTAACTAATCTTAAATTACTAATATCTATTCTATGATTGTTGTCAAAAGCATGTTGTGCAACACTAGACTTATCTGTTCTTCCATATTTTAGATGAGCCATATGCTCTTTAAATCTGGTGTTAATTGATCGTCTCATTTGTCCAACATATTTTCGATCACAATCATTACAACTAATTTCGTAAATCCCAGACCTTTTATTTGGAACAATTTTATCCTTTGGATTGTCTAAAAGTTGTTGTAATTTGTTGCTCGACGAATGAATCGCTGTTATACCCACGTTTTTGAAAACCTTACTCAAACCACGAGTAAACCGGGGTTCGTACGGGATGAATACATATTTTGGAGCCTCTATATCCTTTTGAAAGGTCGTAGAATTACGAAGTGTGTCCTTAAATTTACGCTTCCTAATTAGTTTTTCAACTATATCTCTAGGATAACCATTACTCACAGCTATATCTTTAATTAATACTTTTTCTTTTTCAAACCTCTCATTACTGATTACTTTTAATCGTCTCCGGATGATGCCAACTTGGTTGGCGAAACGCGCGTCGAGCGAAGTGAAAGTGTTTTGTGTTTGTGGAAACTACTCCGAGTGTTACAGTTACATCAAAGGTTCCAGCCCTATCCAGTATATATATTGTGAAAAGTAATCTTGGGTTTATAGCATTTCATTACATAGAGAAATAAGCAAATAGACGAATAATAAGGAAGATACACTTACCAGTCTTATATCTGGACATACACACGGAAACGAACCACTTAGAAGTTCTTTCACCTTCATTGAGGATCTTCAGAGTGGTGTACGACCTGTTTCATTGTTCATTTATACTTGAATTTAAAATATTAATACTCCAACACTTGCAGTGGCGTTTTATGTGATCAGTTTTTGACGGAACTCAAATTCTTAGAATGTGTTTTCTAAGAATTTGAGTTTGATTTTTAATTTTTTTCGAATGTTCGAAATAATAATTGATACATAAGATCCAACAAATGACTTTATTCTTGACTAAGCAAGCAATTTCTGTATCACTCCCTCTTTATATGGTGCAGAATTTTATTTTTATGTAATTCAATGTTTTGTAGCTAGGAAATATAGCTAAGAAAATTAGTTGTTTTAATAGATTCTACGAATTTTATGCATTTTAAAGTTTATCTTCTTCCGAATAACTGTATGCCTAATGCTTTTATATATAATATGTTCAACTAGAACAAATATAAATAGTAGATAATAGGTTTGTGTTTTTTATGAATTTCAGTTCCGTCAAAACTAATGCCACAAAGTGTCACGGAAAATGGTGAAGTATTAATATTTTAAACTCAAATATAAATGATCAATAAAACAAATCGTACATCATTCTCAAGATCCTCAATGAAGATACTTGTACAACTTCTAAGTAATTCGTTTCCTTATAATATATGTCCAGATATACAACTAGTAAGTGTGTCTTCCTTTGATTATTCAATGTACCTATATTTTTTTAAATGCTATTTTATTTTGAAATAATCGTATTATTAGGTGGTGTTGCTATCTGATATCCATACTTTCGGCATGTCCAACTCCAGATAAGTTACAACTTAAAGGAAATAATAATTTAAGTGTGTTCTCCTCTTTCATAGCCACCTAAATGTAAAATTACAAATTATTTATAATCAAACATAACTATTTTATACGCCAATTCTTGTAAGAATCTATATAGGTACCAATTAATGGTCAAAATTCTGTGCCGTCGTAACTACGAAAACATGTAATTAAATTACTGTTACACCAATTATTAACTGAAACGGAGTAATAACTATTTGGCTTGCTCTAGTCCCAAACATTTTGAAAGCGGATAATTGTACGCAATATTGCGTGATATTTTTTTCAGTCTGAAGGTCTTGCATAGCAGATCGTTCTAAGCATTAGTAATGGCTAATAAAACTCAACGAAGTGATCCGGCTTAAAAAAAGTAGTATCTCGTTTTTTCTATTAATATTTGGTACACTTACAATGAACTGTGTCGTTATTGAATAAAAGATATAGGTAAAGCCTAAAAGTATAAAATTATGTCAATGGATGTAGAAAGTGTTGCATCAAATTGGAGATAAAACTATGTGTTTGAAAGAGAAGCAAATTATTGAATGGTGATAAATACGTGAATAGGCAATTTTTGTGCAATAACATAGTAGATAATATTGTGGTAATTTCAAATTTTCGTGACAAAGTATTTATTTTCTTGTATATCCCTAGCAGATAAACAACAAACAAAAATTCTGTTTCGTAATATGTACCGGTTTTTTTGCTGCGACACGACACACAGAGATTTGAATAATATTCGACCATTATCTTCTACTTTCGATCTCTAATAAAAATGCTCGGCAGCTCGTAGACGGTCTGTAGGGCTTTCATGACATCACTGCCTTATGATGAGCCAAGGACCTACTATCTTGTATGATTATAAATGATAGTAGCTATTATAAGCATGCATGCCTACGATAGCCAAATTAGTCCAGACAAATTATACCAAAAAAGGTGCTGACACGGAAAAAAATGTATGGAGTGATTTTCCTTCGCCAATGGTTGGAGTGCGGGGGTCACTGGTAGTCTATATTTCGAGTTTCGGAAATCGTGCCCCCTTTCTTCGGCCGCTATCTTGAATTCAAGGGTAATTTTTTATTTATTGAATAATTCGTTTATTTTCAATTTCGCACGAAAAATGGTAATGACCAAAGTTGTCTGGAATTAAATTTGCTTGTGCATTTAAATCCCAACAAATTTGCCCTGATCGTACTTTACACTCAATAATAAACGAGGTAATTTAATTTCACCCCAGCTTTCGGGTCTTTATCCAAAATATCGATCTTAGGGGAAAATAATAAGGACCAAAATTGCAGGAAATTTAATGTCAAACCACTTTGGTCATTATTATTTTTCATGTGAAATTGAAAATAAACGAGTTAATCAATAACAAATTTACCCATAAATTCAAGGTGCCGGTTGAAGCAGGGGGGTGAGATTCCCGAAAACCTAAATGTAGACTGCCAGTGCCCCCTCCCTATCCGCCAACGATTCGCGTATGAAAATCGCTACTTATTATTTTTCCGTGTGGAACCATAATATGATTGGACTAAATAACATCCATTCGAATAACATCATCAAATAAGTCACTGCATTAACGTAACTGACAAAGTTTGCAAGATTTCTTTATAAAAAGTAGATGGCATTATTTATTATGAAGGATCATGACACACGTTCTGCCGTAGCAACGAAGAGGGCCGTATCTGTAAGAACACAGTTTGGCATAAACTGGGCCTGAATTTGGAACCCTCTGTTTTGGTGAATTTGGGCGGATCTAAAGTTTTTTTTAATGACAATTTAATTTGTATATTTAATTTATATACCGTGCAATTGTCACTTTGACAGCGACAAAACTTACCTGCAATTTTTACAGTGACAAATGCACTTGCTTCAGATCTTGCTTCATGCCATTAAGCGAGAATCTAACGAGAACGTCACGGAATAAACCTAACACTGTACAGTACGGGGTACGGTTGATCTATCGCGCCTGCAGACCTAGCAAGCATGTGACGTCAAACCAATGATAACGCGTTTATCGGATTCAAATAAAGCAAGCACTTTCTACGGACGCTGTTGTGGTTCGGATTGACTTCTTTTCAGGCACAGTTCTAATATTGCTATTATTAGGTCAAAAGCTTCATACCTCACTACTTTTAATGTATATTATTTTTTTGTGGACACACCTATTATTATAATTCTGAAAATATAATTAAAATCAGTTATTATTGCTTTCATATGTTTCTAAATTTTTCACTCATTAAATTATCCTGCCAAATTGCCACAATTCGGTAGATTGGGGATGGGTAGACGGCAAACAATGTCTTGAGCTAAAATTTGCCGACAAGCCATTGGTTCCGAGCCTTTTCACGAAGTAATATCATTGCTCTTGTAAGACTGGGTGTTCAGCAAAATGCACATGTGTAAAATTAGGTTTGCTATGTACTAACTTTTGCACAGGTTATCGTGGGCTGAATTGTCTAAATACCCCGTTAGATGATGAAGACGACATTCCAGAAAATGAGAATGCCATTGATAATGACAATATCTTCAAAGTTATTCCCGAAATTATCATGAGCGAGACTGATACAGAAACAGCTGATGAAACATACGAATTTGAGGGGTGTGATCTACCAAGAATATCAACCATGTAATTCTACTTGTATAAGCGACGTAGGTTAAATTAATTGTATTTGATTGAATTTTATTGCGAGTATGTTTTATATCTATAGCAAGTAATTTTAAATGTCGCTGACAATGTTTCATACTTACATATAGTAGGTATATAAGTAATTTTATGTATCAATAAAAGTGTTCAATATTTATTGTAATAGAAAAAAATGTGTCGCTGATTCCATATACTGAATTCTCCCCTTTGAAAACCTAGCCACGAAGCATGTGCCCGTTTTTTACCATCTAAACAATCGACGAAGAGTCCTGCAATCACATCTGATATGTAATCAATGATCTCTATATAACTGCTTCTTTATCTTCGATCCCTTACCTTATTTATTAAAATCTTGCATCAAAGGGGTAGTTTAGATCCGTTGGAGGGGTACGAGGGGTCTTGTTCAGCATCATCAAAAACGGGGGAAGGCGCGGGTTTCTCCCTTCATCAGGAGAAAATCACTTTTCACCCCCGTCGAGGTTGGTTCTTGGCAATTAAGAGGATGGGTTCAAGTCGGGAATGATAGACAGCATCGCCCTCGTTTCCGGCATCATCGGAAACGAGGAATGACGCGGGTTTCTCCCTTCATCAGGATAAAATCACTTTTCACCCCCGTCGGGGGTGGATCTTGGCCGTTGAGGGGGTGGAGTCAAGTCGGGGATGATAGACAGCATCGCCATCGTTTCCGGCGTCATCGAAAATGGGGGATGACGCGGGTTTCTTCTTTGATCACGAGAAATGCTCAATTCGCTCATTTGGCCGCTTTCGGGGGGTTGCCCCACTCAAAAAGAATTTCAACCCCCGCCATCGTACTCAGCATCCTCGAAAACGGGGAGGAAGGTGATTTGGTAGCGTTCTAAAATACTTACATATTCGTCCAACTCACAGAATGTACTATATGTAACTCCATATGAGAAAGAAGAGTTCATGTTGGAAATACAGTTGGAAGAAATACAGAAATGCAGAGTAAATTAAAATGCTTTAATTTACCACCATCACCTAAAACCTAAAGAGAAACATAGAGGATAGTAGTACTAAACTCAAGAGCAAGCAGGATGTCTAATAGGTAAAGTGATTATGTTGCTTAAAAGTTGTGGTCACCATCATAAAGAATATTTATAATGGTTACAGAAACATTCACGTTACCTGATTAATATCTCATCACTCATCGGATAGAGGAGTCTGTAAGAAGTTTATTAAGTAAGAGTCTGTAAGAGTCTGTAAGAAGAATATTAGGGTAGCAGTTATATCTATATCACTTGTTATAAAACTTTTAATCAAGAGTTTTTTTAAGGTTACAAAACTGCAGTAACTGTAACCCTTATATATTGTGCCATCTAAGGTCTTTAAGAAGTAGGTATATAGTGGTCACTGAAAGGTTGTCATCAACAACCTATATTACCTATAGTTCTATTTAGAGAATCTTTATAAAACAAAAATTGTTCATCGGGGTCCTCACTGTGAAATTCCGGTGACTGAGTTATCGCTAATAAAAAGTTTTGCGCGCCAATATCCTTGGCTATAGATGTGACCTCGATAAGAGGGGACCGAGCGGTACCATCGCCCTTTACCCCTAATATCTATGTAGGCCGAGACCGCCTCGTAAGGGGTAAGCCGCGCGTTTCACGTGACCCTCCCCACAAATGTGATCAGTGTCACGCGAAGTTACGCAGCCTCCCCCGGTCCTGGCTGATGGGCCCCACCGGCAGAGCCTTGCTTCTGGCGCTCTTGACTTTCTTCGCCGGTGTGAATTACCCCTGGGGGTGTCATGTCGGGTGTTTGAGGAGTCCTTCCTGCCTCTCGTCGGGCTTACTAGAGCTCGGCTGCGTGGCATTCAGGTTGATATGGAGGATGAGCATTGTAGATCAGGATGACGGAGCTAAAGAGCTGATCAGCGATCAGCTCGCTGGCTCAGTCAGGTAAGGTAAGGATGTGTGGTTTGGCAAGGCAGGTGTCGTCTGCTTCTTCTCGCATCAGTCGTGCTGAAACATAAGATTGTGATTATATACTCACCCGTTGTCCAGGATTTGGGTCTTTGGCCGTTTGTGAGATCCTGCTTCCTCTGGATCGTAGTCCGTGGCCAGCCGGATTAGCGGATT
>CAXKVY010005801.1:0-62617 GCA_964058915.1 Tetropium fuscum
CTGAAGGATTACACATTGTCCTTCCTATAAGAGTTTGAGGAATTAAAATTTCACCATTAGATATTAAGAATTTTTGGTATTTGTTTTAAAAATTTCGTTAGCATTAATTGAATATTTAACTGCTTTATCTGTAGGTTTTCTATAATGAATGGGGATATTATAATCAGGGATATATAAAATGTCTTAAGAAAATTGGGGCTTAAATCAAATTTGACTATGTCTAGGAATCCTATAAGACCTTCGAAATATTTATGTAAGTTGTATAAAAGTATGTCAATTGTTTCATTTGAGTTAGATTCTGGAAAGGCGGGAATTTTGGCTTTATATCTGATTTCTGATTCTCCGTTACAAGTTTTTATTACTGTTGGATCGTGATATATATTTTGTAGATATTTTTCCATAATGTCTATTTTCAATAATTGTTTTTAAGCAACCTATGTATGTCTATTAATAATTTCGTAGGCGGGTTAGAGATTTTTATATAGGGTAAAGTAAGTACATGGTAATATAATATATTATTAAATTCGTCTAAGATTATATCTGATTGTTTTGGATAGGGGTAAAATTTTCATTTTCCCTAGGTTCATTGATAAGTTCAGGTGTATCGTTTTGGTAAAATTCTGGGCTACGATTTCATAGGGATTGTCAAAATGTTGTTCTCATTCTTATTAAGTATCTGAAGAATGCTGACTATATTGATCTGGGGTATATTGGTTATAATCCGTGTCTGAATGAAATACTTCTTTAGCATAGAAAGTAGGGCGAGGTTAACTTTCAAAGAAATTTGGTATTCGTTGTGGCAAGTTAGTATTATGAATTTTATTAAAATGTTGTAACACTGGGTTTTTGGAATCTTGAGTACGAAGAATTGAAATTTACCTGGTTCCTTAAAATAGAGTCTACCAGTTTCTGATACTACCCGACTGCGCCAATTAAGTGTCTGCACAGAAGAACTCCAAAAATAAACTTATTCAGACAGGAACAAACTTTACTGCGTACAGCAAAGTGAATACATAAGTGTACATGTTATTGGTGGTCAGCGCAGCTGGCCTTTTATATGAAATAAATGCAAGCATGCATTTGCTGCGTCTGTATTTTTGTGCAATCATTCAGATCCGTAGGTATCATACCGCTTAGCATATGGTACCAGACGTAAACAAAGATAAAATAAAGATAATTGACAAACTAATACAATGTTATAACTCGTTAATAAAAACATTGTTCCAGAGAAAAGAAAAAAATTTTCTTTAATATATGTTTAGTTTTTTTTGATATATTATATTAGTTTAAGGTGAAACTGTTTTCCGCGAGTGGTTATACGTCGGAAAAATATTACACAACTTTTAATAGGGTAGATCATTGCAATTTAGCTTGCGTTATTTGCATATGATATGTGACTTTTTGTAGTAAGATATATGTTTTAATTAAATATAATCGATTAAATATTTTGACATCGAGTGTTCAAAAATACTAAAATTTTAATAATAATTTTTTAAATTTGGAATTTAGATAATATATTAAATTTATCTGAACACATCTGTTACTGATGTAATATGTAATGGCGACTATCAGACAATATCATAACTATTTTCAGTTAGTATGATAGCACTAATACACGCTGAAGTTATTTTATTTTAGGACGCAGAGATTATTATTGGGTGGTGTATTGGAACACGTAAGCTCGCGTAGGCTCTTCATTTTCGCTTTTTTTATCGCTATATAAGGGTCCCGCACGTTTCTTATAGAAAATGGCTTTCGACGAAATTGCTTCAGCTTGTAATATTTCTTAGTTCATATGATATTGATCAAAATTTACCATTGCCGCAACTTCCGCAAATAAGTTTTTTCAAATAAATTGAAAATGGAATGTCGACTATAATAAGTATTGCATAATTGTAGAAAACAATCTGATAACAAGTTGGTATGATTTTGGAAAATATAGACAATCCATTAGTATATCTGTTTTAAATTTCTGAGATTATGTTTCTTTTGCAAACATATTAACGAACTGTAATAATATATTTTAATTAGGTAATAAAATTGCAGCAAACGAATATCAACAATTATTGTAAATTAATGATTACACTAGTGAAATTATAAAAGAAGATACTCTTCGCAAAATACTGCATGATTCGTTAATATTTCCCGAATATTTTGTCCCATGTCCCGTTTATATTTAATAGTATTGTTTGATTTATATTACTCGTAATTATTGTAAGTACCTAGATGGAAGTGAGTAAACAGAATATCATATTAGCAAACTCTCGTTAAATTTTCTCATATGCATGATATTTCCTAGGTTTAAATTAACTTGGAGTTTGGACGCTATGCTAATTTGTTAGATTAACAATCCTTTCATGAATATTTAAATGAAAAGCGCGTGAGACAGCATTATTTAAATAGTAAACCGCCAGATGTATCTAAGATAGGACGTTACCGTCTCCACAAAATATAATACAGTACTTGTATTTTATGATCATACTTATATCTAGATCGTAATTTCTCCTATCGAATAAATGTCATTGAACTGAATAATTCATACTAAAATGAATGTCAGTCAATATCTAAGTACTTAGCTTCTTTGGCGCAGCGGGAATATAATTGGAGTGTACTTATTTTTCTATTTTACGTTTAGCAATATTTCCATTTAATTTCCTATAATTTACTATATATTTTGAGATATTTTATATTGTACTATATAATTGCTTCAAAGTGGGTACTGATGAACTTGGTGGATGAATATTGCCATTTATGGCATGACTCAAAAAATGTGTCAGAGGTTTTGGGGTAATAGATCAAGATTTTTTTATCAAAATGAATATTCAAGATGCAGGTACCAAGATGGCTGAAATTGTGATTTTGGGCTCTCAGATCACGAACTTCTTGTCAAAATAAATATTAAATATGGCATACACGTTTCCTATTTATGATCCATTTCGACTTAAAATCCCTGCATTTGTGTTGTATACTAATAGAGATGTACAGAAATGTGCCAATGCAGTGGTGATCCGGAATTGTGTGTGAAATATTGCTTCCCTTACTGATGATGACGAAAATTTGTAGTGATAACGATGATGTAGTGTCTACTACAATGTCGACTACAGTGTCGACTACAATGATGTAGTTTTTGAAACCTATTTCTATGTGCTGGAGCGCTATTAATGAAACATATTTTTGTTAATTGTTTTTTTGGATTTTGTAATACCTCTCCATCTGAATACACCATTTAAAATAAAGTTTCACCTTTTCAACAATTCAGTTTACTTTTTTTAATTGTACGTCCCAGGAACCATGCAATTTGATATATCATAAGACACAAGTAGAAGTAATTCATAATGTCCTTTGCAGAGGACATCTTGGTCGCCGTGTTAAATATCTCCGCATGTTTGTGTAAGTAGGTTTTCCCAATATTTCACTTTCATTCTGTAATTTGACACCAGTTTTCTTAATATATAGTCCAATTATAAATTATTTATATATTTGGCCATTTTAGCCATCTTGATTTTGGGTATCTGAGCAATATTGCGCATTATCACTATTGATATTCTTATTCGAATTAAACGAATTAAACAAATTAAACACAAATTAAAACGAAGCAATTAACAACTCTCTCATACTTCTATCATTAAGTAGCCCACGGAAAGGCACATGCCCTCAAACTATAGACTCAAAATATTTATCGGTTTTTATGGGGTAGGGCGTTGCGAATTTTTAACATGTGGGCTAGAGATGAGAACTTTTTTTTATAATACATCCACAATACATTCGTAAATCGGAACTTTATCCTAACTAACGTTAATAACATTATCCATATCCCAAGCTAATCCTAATTCGTAATTCAATACCAACCTGAGATTTACAAATTCTGGCTACATTTTGTTTTTTACATTAAGAGCTCTTAGAAGTCGCATGAATCATCGCTAAATTCCTCGCTAAATTCCTTTTCAACTAGTTTGCGACACACGTCGGCCTTATTTCGAGCCATATTACAATGTTTATCCGTCGTTACGTTTATCCCGCTCCGATCCGGATACTCCCGGGTGATTTTTATAGATTTTTATTGAAAATCAAAAACATAGATTTACAAGAAATCTGTTTATTTTATCAAATTTCGAATAAGGGAACTTTTTTATATATTATTGTATTGATGTATAAAGAAAAAATTATTTTAATATTAATATTATTATTAAATATTATTAAAAAAATTAAATTACACTAGATTATCATCCCATGGTGAAATAAAAACATGGATATGTGTTCAATTGGCAAAATACACAATAATCAAGTAACAAATTCCTTAATAAACTAAACCATTATATAAATTTGACAACAACTGTACATGAGGTATATAATAATAAAAATCAAAAGACAAAACCGTGGATAACTACAGGACTTATAAATTCGATAAGAAAAAGAAACGTTAAAGAAAAACGAAAAAGAAAAAATATTAATATAATATTTAATAAAATATTAATAATTAAGACGTAGATATACAGATACAGATGAACTACGTACTGAATATACGACATATACACGCTTTCTAATATGTATGTGTAGTTCAACGACCGCCAACCCTGACTTACACAATGTTTTTCATTGGCGTAGCCATTTTTTTTTCTTAGGGGAGTGAAAGTAGAAGGTTTTTTATTTTCTAAACCGAGACTACCAAATCGTCAATACTCAACGCCGATTTACTTTGACTCAATACTTTGACAAAGATCACAGGTTGTTTGTTAATAGGTACCTACATAACTAAACCGAGACTAAATACAGCATATTTTTAAAAATAATTACAAATGCAATACATACCTACCTACCAGCTTCTCATCGCAAAGCGATTCCCAATACACAAACTTTTTACAGCCAATCAAAATTAGAAACAGACCTTGAGGTATTTTACCGTCATGGTAAATTTTCGTTCGTGGCTGGTAGGTATACGGTATTAATTTTATAAACAGTCTTAGTCTATAGAATTTTTAATTTTGCCCACTGATATAAATTATTAATCTGTGATTTAGGATGGTAGGTACCTACATAAAAATAAAGTCAATGAACAATAGACCTACTTATGTAATAAACCAGAGAGCGTTTTCAGTTTTCGAAAATTCCAATAAAACACCTAACTTATATCGTTGTACTTATAACCTAGCGGGCTCAAGCACTGGGATATTTTTTGGGTAAAATTATTTGAGAAATGTCTTAAGTGGAGGTACCTATTAGTATACCTACCTCAGGACACGTCAGTACCTATTTCGAGCAGCCCATAATTCAACTTTTTTTTCTTGTTAAAGTCGGCTCTGCTCTAACTCCCACTATCCATTTTTGCCGTCAAATAATATTTTCCTTTCATTTTTTAATATACCTATCCTATCTCGTAATTAAAGCGAGGTCTGGTGGAAATCTGGGTTTTTCAGGTTTCATACGAAACGAACAAAAATATTTGCTAATCGCCATACTTTTCTAACTTATTTTTGCCATATTTTTGCTAACCGCCATTTTTTTCTTTCGACTCTCGTAGCGGTGTATACCTACATAGGTAGGTTCGCCATTTTGACTTTTTGTATAAGCTTCAGGACAAAAACAATTCAAAGAACGCGACATAAAATTTACCTAACAACACTAGGAGGTACTTAGGTACCTCTGAAAATACATAAATACCTAAGTATCTGTACTGAAAATAAATAATTAGTTTATTTTTAGTTACAGGACTTATTGTTTCGTCAGAGGTACTGTTCTTTTTGCTTACTTCTCCATAGCATTATTATTGCTACTGTTTAATCTCTTCTTACTGCCATACCATATAATATTCTGTCAGATATTGTTTAATTTTATCTCTTTAAATTAATGCTGCTCACTTTTTCACTTGTACATGTTAGATAGAATAACCTCCTGAGAAATAAACAGAAATATAAAAAACAAGCACTCTTTAGTGCTTAGGTGCGACTGTTTGTTCTGAAGGGTTTTTCAAAACAAATAATTGTAAATTAATTGTAGTTGGGAAATGAATAAATTGAAATTGAATAGAAAATAAAATGAGTATTTGTACTGTTTGTTAAAATTATGCAAATTTAGCAAAATTTTGTTTATTTGTGTCGCATTTTCTTTCTTTTCACATTTTTATCCCGTGTGTCAAAATATATGGTTTTGTAATCTCTGAAAAATGTTTTAATACTTTGTTTCTGGCGGTACCGCCTGTTTTTGGCGGTACCGCGTGCTTTTGGCGGTATCGTAATAAATTGTTTAATTATTGTCATTAAGAAATAGTAGACTACATATTTTGTCAATTTTCAGAGTTCTGTAATAACAATTCGCAATGGTAACGTACTGTGCATTGCAGTATTATGGGAAAGTCGAGCAGGAAAGAAAAGCACTCTATAAATTTACTTCCGATAAAATAAGGAAGCAAATGTGGCACATTTGCTTCCCTCATTAAGTGACAATGCTGCCAACAAAGTGTCAATATACTGTTTTTAAATAATTTACATAATTTTAACACACAATACACTCACTTTATTAATACGTCAATACCAAAATATCAGGCGATAAAACTGCACTTTTGATACGAAACTCCGATACTTCGCGATCTACGGGGCTCCTGGAAGGTTCAGGATTAAATCCGCTACAATAATAATGCTTTTAATATAATGAATAATTTACATAACATAATTAGCTCATGCTTGTAATTATAAACGTTTATATTTCAAACGACAAAACGTTTGTACATACTTCAAACGATGAGACGATAATTGCTCAAGTGAATTGTATTCTATGCAAATTGATTCGCCAATGTTTGCTACATTTTGTCTATTTGCATAAAAGGTTTAACGTAATGTCTGATTCGTGAATACCCCTTTCCACATGATTCGTTTGTTGTTTCCGCTCATTGTAATGTGATTTTATTCCGGCGCATTGGATGTGTGTTCATAGTTAAATAAAGCAATGGAATACCTAGTTCTTTGAGAGTTATTCTCGAAATATTTGGCTCAAAACATATTAGATATGAATTCGTATTACTACCAGCTGTTAGAAGTTATAATTATATTTAATATATACATAATTGATAACGATTTGGAAAGAAAAATTCGAAAATTAAAAAGAAACTTATGAAAGTTTTAATACAGAATAAAGAAAAGTGAGAACAGTGTCGCCGAGGAACAAATTAATGTTTTTGTTAGAGGAAGTAGATTGCATAAACATAGCATATATATCGCGACTAAGTGTAAATCATACCTCAGGCTCCGATAACCAAGGGTAAGTGATAAAAAGTGCAGTGTAAAATAGTGACCTTAGAGGTGAAAATAGTGCAGGCAATTCACATTCACTAACAGTCACATTGAAATACTGGTGAAAGCATGAAAACATTGAATTTTTAAATTCATTGTTTTCGTACAATCGTTAATAATTATGCTTGTGATAACATATACAATGTACAAAAAGGCTGGAGATGAACAAAAATGAATTTAATGTCCTACTGGTCTGTTATTTTGAAATAGCCACCCTATTTTGAGACACTATTTTTAGATGAGAAATAACGCAATTGTGCGTTATGAATAACTATAACGCAATTATTACAAAATAGAAATTACAAATAACCTTTATTACCATCAGCAAAAATTAAATACGTTGCTAAGGAATGAGTTTACAAACAATTTTGATTTTTACGTTCTTTTAAATCCAATCATTCTGAGCACATCTAATAGATGTCAAATTAATAAATCGTAACTGTCAAAAAAATCGAATTAAATTACAGACTAATAGGACATTAAACGTTGAAGGCACCACGGGTGTTATATGATAGAGACGCCCTCGGTCGACGTACATTCTCTCGGACCAGAGGCCCTCGGGACTACACCTTATAATCCTTATCCCTTGATACCTTGATTACTATAAAGCATACTAGCATACAATTTAAAAATAAAGTATGCAATGAGTAGTATAAAAGCAGTCTTACCTTTTTAGACATGGCCGAAACACCGGTACAGCAAGATACAGAGGAGCTTATGAAGAGGCTCTTCTGAGACAATGTGACTAGAGGACACAAACATCAGGCGCTTCTTTACAGCCAGACTTGGCGACTAGATGACTGAGTATAATCAAATATGGCTTATTTGAAGCAGCTCCTATTCAAAAATATCATCCTGTGTCATTTACTTTGAGCCCTAGAATTAAATGCATTAGTTAATTGGTGATACGTGCAATTTCAGAATCGGGATATAACAAAGCATTGCAGATGCAAGTTGGGAAATGGTGCGCTCTTGACATCCTTATTAAAAGAAGAAGGTGGAAAAGACTTTCAAATAGTACATACAGGCACTTAGCGATGCAAGAAAAATGTTGTCAGATATTCTCCATTCTGCGAGGATGTCACGTCGTGAATTGGCTGCCATAATTTAAATAAATCTTTTAAAGGTACCATAACGGAAGTAACTAGCGGTTTTTAGAAGCGAATTCGGAAGAAAGGGCCAAAAGCCAAAAGGAACATGCACTTTTCTGCAGTTGAAGTCTGTAAGAACCAACCAAACACAAAAAGTACCTCGGAACCGTTTAAACCCCAGAAGTCCGCCTTGAGCAATATCCAAGAAGGTAAACCAGAGTGGACAAGCAAAACCCTCGTACTTCAGGAACCAGGGACAAGGTACTCAGCAATTGATTCCAGTGAACTTATAAATATGTGAATGTTTCTTTTAACACCCTTATTCACCATCTTTTTAAACAGTCACAAACAAATTTCACTGGCTGATACAATTTCCGAATTCACCAATTAAAATGAAGCCTCTCACAGGAAATAGCTGGTAAATAGCAATAAATAATTAGAATTATATATTGGTAGTCTCAATGTAAGCGAACCTTTTGTTTTTTATTTAACCAAACTTAAAAATTAGAAGTGTTCCATAATACAGCATAGAAATTCAGTAATAAAAAAATATCACACTTTGACTAAATTATAATAACTGTGATATAATGGATAAAAAAGAAGCAAATTACACCCTTCGTCAAAATGTTTATTTATATATTTTGCTAAGAAATATTTCAAAATATTATAAAATAAAAAACAAATGCCGTGTTTAATAAACAAGTACTGGAATGTTAGGAAAAAATGGCTTGAGAATATAACGCAAACCACGCTAGTGGTGTAAGAAACAGGTGGTCAATTAAAAAGTTTGTACGAGCAAATGAAGATGATCGCTAAATAACATAAGGCTGACGAAAAGGTATTGTTGTGCTATAACTTATTACTGAAGGATTTATGTTGTGTTATTTCATACATATTTTAGATTGTAGTTTTGAAACCAGCGAAGGCAAGTTCGATCCAAAATTAACAAGTCAAGGTGAGAAAATTTTAAGCCTATTAGAGGAAACGTATTTCAATAAATAATGAATTTGACTGCCATCGTGAGCAACGTACAACTGGCCGTAGTGGTATTCGCCGAACATTTTAGTGGTTCTGACCCGTATATACAGTGCGTTAGAATAGTAACGGATAAATTCGATATTTCTCAAGACTGCCGTTTCTATCTAAAATACCCGGACACGACGATTTTAACTTTTAATTTCGCTTATTTTGGTGTAATATACAATATACAAGATGGCTCTCTAAGTGTTCGGGATGTGATGTCATCGATAATTTTTTTAAACGTCGACAGTATATTTTTCCAGAAGAATCTTGTAGACAAATACTTTAAGAGTTCGGCCATATAACACACTTTATATTTATTTTGAGAAACAGAGGTTTAACCGAATTAATAAAAATTTATTCGTGACAACTCTACGAGTACACAAAAATACCATACTTACTGCTGCTTTAAAAATAACAATTGAAAGAAGTGTGCTATGGCTCGCTTGAAACAAAATACTAAGGTGACAGAAAATAATGTTGTCACTGTCAAAAGTGTTGTTAATCATTAGAAGCAAAGATATTTTCCGAAAAATAAAGATTCGAAATATTAATTATGATAGGCTACGGTGATTTAACCCAAACACATAAAGCAGTTTGTGATGTTCAAATCGAAATATGAAGGTAAGAACGTCAGTCAGTTAACAGTAAGCAGAATTGAAGAGAAGTATAGAAAGCATGGCACTGTCAGAGATCTTCCGAGAAGTGGACGTACCAGAGTTGTTAATGAAGAAAAGAATTTAAATGTTTTCTTATCCGTTCATGAAAGTTGGTATTCGACGACGAGAGGAATTGCTGGACGAGAGGAATTGGTGAATATGGAATATCATATTTTTCAGTAAACAAAATCCTGAACATCAACATGTATCGTCGGTATAACGTTAAATTAATACATGAGTTAAACGAGGATGATCCAGATCGCCGTGTTCAATTCTGCCATGAAATATTGGAGAGAAACTCGATTTTATTTTCGGACGAGGAGACGTTTTCCTTACATGGCGTTGTGAATAGGCAAAACTGTATATACTGTGATAGTGACAGGCCAAATTGGGCAATTGAGGCTCATACTCAATATCCACAAAAAAATAAATGTACGGGCGGCTATTATAGGAAGTAGAATTTTGGGGTCATATATCTTTGAGGGAAATTTAACCGGAGATACTTATTTAGATTTTCCCCGCAACAACTGAAGCGAGGTATTCCCCTGTTCGATCACCTGGTTTAACTCCACTGGATTTCTTCTTTTGGAGTTACTTGAAAAGCAAAGTTTCCTCCCCAAACCCGAGGAATCTGGAAGGACTGAAGGAACGAATACGGCACCACATACGGAACATTTAATTTAGATTAATATTTATTTATACCTATGTTCCTATTATTTTTCATCTATTCTTTATTTTGTTCTGTGTTTCTTGCTACGTTGTACTCTTAGTTTTCATGAGTTAAGTTGTTCATTGTTTACTGTATTCTTATTAGTAATTTGCTCGTATTAAATTAAACGTTGAACAATATTGCGTCTCCAATTCTTTTTTCCATGCAGCAGTATGGTATTTTTGTGTACTCATAGAGTTGTCATGATTAAGTTTCTATTAATTCGTTTAAACCTCTATTTCTCAAAATAAATATAAAGTGTGCTATACTTCCGAACTCATAAAGACATCGTCTACAAGAATCTAAAGGGAGAATATATTGTTAGCATTAAAAAAATTATCGATGACGTCACACCTAGTTCGCCATCTTATTGTATATTACATCAAAATAAGCGGAATTAAAAATGAAATCGAGGATTTTAGATAGAAATTTCAGTCTTAAGAAGTATAGAATTTATCCCTTGCTAAGGCACTGTACAATTCAGAAAATCTAGTAATAATTTATGATGAATCAGTACAGGAGACAAATGAAAATATTTTACCTCAATCTCTAGTCACACAGAAGGAACCTCCAATAAAAGTTGATAAAAGGCAAAATTATAAAAATATCAATAAGGAATGAGGCCACTACTCAAATTAAAGAGAAACGGTTTAAAAAATCAGCGTTATATTCCTTAACTAAAAAAGACTTACATGAGAGATATATTGGTATTGCATATTATTATAGTGGTTTATGATTAATTAATACATGAGACAAATGAAAATATTTTACAACAACTCTAGACACAGAGGAGGAACCTCCAAAAAAGAAGAAAAAGTGGTTAAAAGGCAACATTAAAATATCAATGAGGAATGAGGCCCATACTCAAATTAAGGAGAAACTGTTTAAAAAATCACAGCCTTATGCTTAAGCAACTTAACAAAAAATAGATTTATATGAGAGATATATGAGGAGAAATTAATCACCATGAATGTTATTAAAGAAAATGGAATGGAAAATTTACCAGGTAAAAAAAATGGACAATGAAATAAAATATATAAAAGAATGAGAACTTTTTAAATTAAAAATTAAGACACTGCAAGTTAAAAAACTGCAAGAAACTGCAAATTAAAAATTAAGAAACTGCTAATCTTGATTCGTAACATGCACATTAGATATTTTAAGTTGAGTATCTTTTACTTGAAAAATATTGTGCAAAATATTGTACTGTTGTATAGTTGTTTTATAAAGAATAACTTTCCTATATATTAGGTAGTATGAATTACGAAATAGTTTATTTAGGTATTATACTAGAAGTACTAAATGTAGAAGCTCATGGTGAATGTGAAGTTTAACGAACTTGTCAATTATTAACCAACTGTTATCTATTTAACTGACGACATTGGTGAATACGGTTGTAAGTGGAGGACATTTTAAGTACACTCTTATTTCGTAAAAAAATCTTATTGAACAGCTAGTAAATGCAAAAAAATAGCTTATGTAAATGTTTACTTTTATTGTTGATTGTAATTTCAGAAATTACACCCTTTTCATATGCTGGATGTAATATCACACTAATCATATGGTGGTAAAGATACAGAGAATAATTATTGCCGATGCTCTGCAAGCTCCTCTCAATAACTTCAATACTGAAGATGACTAAATTTGATGTTCAATATTCATTATTCAAGATTCATTCTTCCTGTGTAAAATACATATTTCGCTGAAGTTCAGTGAGTTTGTTTAATATACAAATAATTCTAAAATTAAAATAAATTTCTTCGTGTCAATATTTTTGCCTTGGTCGCTTTGGCAGAGATTATTGCATTGACACAAGTTGTATTTGTTCTGTAAATAAGTGCCAGCTTTAAAGTGTTTTATTTCGATTTGCCTGTCACACTTTAGTGTCGGCAAAAACAAAATAACTTCCTCAAGTAATAATTAACGAGTTTAGAAATGAATCGTCAATACTGGCTATAAGAAAATAAGGTATGATTTAAGCGCGTATTATTTTAAATACTTTAAGCATTAAAACTATTATTTTACGCATTAATATATAACATACCTTACAATAAATAAAATACATTTTAAATGGGTAAGATTAGAACTCGCATTATAATAAATAAATGGTTATGTAAAACATTTTAAATTTTTGCGCATTAAAATAAGCCATTTTTAGCATTAATATTCGTGTATTAATATATCGATTATTGTTAGTTAAATATTGTAAATAAATTGGTCCATTATCTTACAAAAATTACTTTTATATACCAATATAATATATAAAATATGAAAGCGTACTTTCAACTTAGGTAAAAAGATATGTATTGTAATAATGGTCAATAACCAAATAAAAACAATACAGACATCAAAAAAACAAAGGTAATTTAACCTAAACCTAACCTATATAACCTAACCAATATATTACTAATAAGAAAACCAAAAATAAAAAAGGAAATAAAAAAATTATCACAAATAAAATTTAGACAATACCAACTTCATTAGTGTACACATACATTTTACAATTTATTATTCTTCTTTAGTTTCTGTGGTGCCCTTTTTACTTTCAAGCAATTAAAATGAATCAATTGACACATCCAACGAAACTAGATGGTGTAGTGAACACGTTTTTTAATGCGCATTTATTAATTTAAGACTAAAATATTTTTTCAGTTGCCCATAAAAGTTTTACCTAGTTTTATCTTTAAGTATATACAAATTGTATATACTGAGCGTAATGAAATTAAAATATTGGAAATATTATAATTGTAGTACAATTTTATTTAAAATATGCTTTAATTATTTTCATATAACTAGTATACTGTTAGTTTAATAATTGTGGATAAAATATATTTAAATATAAGGGCATTTATTTTTATTCAGCAGCACAATGATTTTTTAGATGCGAGTTAATATTTATTCGTGTTAATATTTATGTGTTAGAATGATTAAGTTGTTTCTGATTAAATTTATTTATTGGTAATTATTTTTTTTTTTAAATTTATTTTTTTTGATTATTAATTGATAAAATATTTATTAGCATGCTCAAAGCCAATGCTCATCGTATTTAAAATAATGTTAAATTGTTCCCAAGAAAATATACGTACAAGTATTTTTATACCTTCACATTTTGTTCCCTGCAGGTTTCCACGTTCATCTCTTTCCGGTGCTAACGGGTCTTGTCTGTTTACTCTAGAAATGCTTCGCTAAATGCTAGGCAAATACATCCTGCAGGATAATTCAATTGAACTGCCCCGCTGACAGCTCCTCTGTATGTTTGTTTCTCAGTATTTGATATGTTCGCATCTGAATGACAGCTCTCAATTTGTCACCTGGTTAGAGATTAATTTGTTTGATTTATTACAGGAACTGTTTGGATAACAAACGTATTAATTTACTATATATTACACCTCTGTAAACTGGTGATGGTGTATTTTGTTGAATAATTTATCTGCCATGCTCTAAATAATTTAATGTTTTAATTTATGATAACAGATATTATATTTTAATACGACATTTATTTTGCTCTTAAAATGATGCATATTAATGTCAGCACGTAATTTAATATTTATATTAATAGGCCAGTACAATTGGATTTTTATATGGACAAATTTTTTAACAAGCTGAAAATTTCTGAAAATGTTCGGAACAATCACCTCGTTGATATTCGAAAGTTCCCAAAAAGTCCGAGTTGGAGAACAGCCTCCATCGTGAAGAAGCCGCCACCATCTTGTTTTTTCTTGTATTGGCTATATCTTTTACACTAATAGTCTATGTCTTTACCGATAGCTATATCTTTTGCACGAATAGGAAATATAAAATATATTCCACGCCGCCTCATCCTCTAGATCAGTTTGTAGTATACTAATTTCCGCTAGATGGTACCTACCACACGCTTCAAAGATAGAAAACATTTCTCCGCGCTCCAGTTGTCCGTGCTTCGTTGCTATATTATCATTATTTATTTGTGTACGAAGTGGCACGATACGCGATAAAGTGTCATTGTGAATTTTATTAATTTGTGACCAATGAATGGGAAATAAGGAACGATATAAGAAAAGGAAATCGTATTCACCAAGTTCGGATGAAGAGAACTTTACGAGGACAAAGATGATGTTAAGAAAGAGGAGACAAGGTACTTAGGTATATATAAGCGACGGGGGCAGTAACCAAGGAAAAAGTCCCCCTTATTTGAAATAAATTGAAAGGATAAAGGATTTGCGATGAAAATATTCCCCAATAGCAAACTGCAGAGTAGTAGAAGCACCTAGGAAGAATATAGAAGGAGGTAATTACACAGCAACACCAATAACAAGACGAGAGGCTAGCAGAAATACAGAAAAATATAATGAACAAACAGAATAGGTACTACAATGAGAGCTGTGGGTAGAGCACTTAGCCTCTGTTTGAAGGAAGAAGGCGATATGTCGAGCCAGTTAATAGAGTTGTTAGGGGATGCTGGAAAATTGTTAGCAAACGTCCATTTGCAGAATCACAATCCAGAAGAACACTAGCCTCCGCAGGTATAAATAAGAACCTCAAATCGACCTTGACCGAAGTCTCAGTGGTGGACGGTTGGCGCTTTGGTGATAACCTGGGTGAGAGGATGAAAACATCACGGGCTCTGCGAAATACTTCAGAGCAGTTGAAGATATCAAACAACGCTTATAAACAGTTTTGCCACTGTAGCGCCCAATGTAAACTCCAAGAGTCTGCCATGAAATTATTACCAGCAGAGTCGGGGCAGACAAAACCAACGTCGGAGACAACAGTAAGAAAAAAGCAGAGGAAGGCAGAGTTAGGGCAGAGGCCAGGGCACACTACCGCCCCACTAGAGCGAAATCAGAGAAAACGAGGAGGAGACACTAGACTTGGGACTAGAGGTAGGATCATACTATGGTGGACTTAAATCTTTCATTAATACTTGCCGAGGCCTTACCTCAGACTCTTTGATACTGTCATGACTACGGGGCTATAAAATACCTTTTAGTAAAACACCAATTTAAAGAATTGTCCCACAAAAATGATAATGTCACATAAAGAAAAAATTGATTTAGAAAAACATATAGCCAAATTAATCAGGAAAGGGACAATTAAAGAATGTCATCCTAACAAAAGCCAATTTATTTGAAGTATATTTCTCATACCTAAGGCATACGACTGTAACCGTCTGATTCTAAATATAAAACCTCTTAACAAACATGTACGTATTAAACATTCTAAGTTGGAAGACTACAAAGCAGTTTGCAAATTAATTTCGTCAGGATATTTTATGGCTACGATTGATCTTAAAGATACATATCATTTATTTCAATTAGAAAGTCTCACAGAAACTATCTTAGATTTAGATTTTTGGGGAAATTGTATGAATATACTTGCTTGCCATTTGGCCTTAGCACAGCGCAATTTGTGTTTACGAAATTAATGAAGCCTCTAATGGCTTATTTAAGAGAGAACAATTTTATATCAGTGTTGTATTTAGACTACTTGTTAATTGATAAAACAATCACAAGAAAAGTCAAACGGCACTTTTTCGGTTTGTTTCTTCGGTTTGTTTACGACAGTCCAAATATGACGGTCAGACTTCCGCGAGGAAAACAAAAGAATATACTTAAGTTACTTAACAAACATAGGGTATAATCCAGATGTACCATCAGGACATTTGCAGGTTTTACGGAATTCTAGTGACCGCATGTCCTGTCGTACGTTATAGATAGTTATACACGAAATCCTTAGAACGGGCTAAATATTTGGCTTTGGAGAAGGCCGTGGAAATTATAACAATGAGATGACGATTTCAGAATATGTCAGAGATGATTTACAATTGTGGAAGTCTCATATGTTTACCCAGAATTATCTTGAGCCACACAAGTTTTATATTGAAATTTTCGGCGACGCCTCGCTATCAGGGTGGGGTATCTTTTGTGACGGTAAAATAGTACATGGACACTGGAAATATGACGAACTCTGTAAGCACATCGACTTTCTAGAAATTTCATCGGCATTTTTGGACTTAAATGTTTCGCGGAACATCTCTCAAATTGCAGCATATTATTACCTATTGACAATACTAGAGCGGTTGCATATATTAACCGGATGGGTGGAGTGAAGTACCCACACCTTCACAAATTAGCTAATCAAATTTGGAAATGGTACGAAGAGCATTGGTTGTGGATCTTTGCATCTTACATTGAGTCTTCAAATAATACTAAGGCTGAACGAGAGCCAAGTTTAACAGATGAAGCAGAGTTTGAGTTGGCACAGTACGCCTTTAAAAAGATAATTTACATTTTCAGGAACACAGATATAGATCTGTTTGCATCTCGAAATAATACGAAATGTAATAGATGTATTTCGTGGCTTCGGAAGCCGAAGAAGTTGATGTGATGCATTTGTGTTTATGGAGAGAGTTAAAATTTTATTCTATCCCCCCTCCCGTTTTCTTTGATTGCACGTTGCTTACAGAAAATAGTCATTGATTAAGCTCAAGAGATTTTAATAATTCTATACTGGCTGTCTCAACCATGGTTCCCACTATTTACATCACTTTTGATTAGAGAACCGATCATTTTAACACCGAACCGACTGAAAAGTTACTTTTTCCTCTTAGTAGAAAACTCCACTTGCTACGTCGGAACCTTTCCCTGATGGCAAAATTTATCACACAAGGCTTAAGGAAGCAGGGTATGCCTGAAGAGGCTATTAAGATATCGTAATCTTCCTAAGCGGAATGATCATTAAAACAATACGTCAGCGGTCTAAAACTTTGGTGGGATTCTGCAAAATTAATAAGTATGATTGTTTTGGATAAACGGTGAGTAATAATTTCGCCTATCTTTCATACCATTTTAACGAAGGAGCACCCTATAGTTCCTTAAATACTTTTCGTTCAGCCTTATCGCTGTTATTATAACCAGAGGTAGGACATGATCATAAGATAAAACGGTTATGAAAAGGAACCTCTATATTGAAACCTTTCAAACCAAAATATACAAGGCACGCAGCCACATCAGCAGCGGCCAGAAATGGAGTAAGCTTAGACCTAATAAGAAGCACAGCGGGATGGTCAGCAACAATTAATAATGAATGCTTCACCAAAGCAAATATTGGTTCGTTATCGTTAGCTAATGATACGAGTTAATTGATGTTAAGTTATAGACCTAAAATAGTTTTTATATAATATTTTTATTCTAAGATCACATTTATATTTGTCAGATTTAGTAAACTAGAGGAATAAAGTTAGTTTGAAGCAAATGGTTATGGTGTTGCAACAGCTTCAAACATCTACAAACTGATCTAGAGGACGAGGCGAGGAATATAATTTTATATGAAACGCCTCGTCCGCATAAATCATACCCACCCATCCCTTAGACTCCTACAAAGTTTAATTTAGATCATTTGACTCCCTATGATCTAATCGAAGTTGCAACAACAGAATGCCTTTAAAATACTGAGAATGTAGCAACGAAGCACGGACGGCGGGAGCGCGGGGAAACGTTTTCTATCTTTGAAGCGTGTGGTACCATCTAGCTGAAATGAAAAGTATTTGAGAAATATTTGAAATGAAAAAATATGGGTCCAAGATACTACAATATTTTACAATTTTTTTTAATTAGTTTTTTATAATCTGAATTAGTTCTCGTATAATTTGCATAACCGCAAAACTGTAGGTACACAGCCGCGTTAACCCAATTATTTGTATTTTAAAATTATGATAATGATACCATATAGTTGATACTACTTCTTGTATAATACTTTGTACTGCCTACTTCAACATTAATAATTGAAATAACCTTTCGAAATGAGAATATTCATAAGAATATTTCACTTTTACTTTTCATTATAGTCACAGGATTAAAGTCTCCTAGTTTATATAATATTCACCGTTCCCTTCACTTTTCTACAGAAATCACAGTTTATTTATGGATAGAAAAATCTACCTCGGTGAAAAATCTACCTGTGCCGTGGTGTTACAAACAGGTTAGTATACTACTTAGTGAACCGACGCAATTGAATTTCGAGCAGTGATTGGTTTGATATGGAACTTTATATTGGAAACCAACCGGCTGGACCGTAACTGCAGAGATAAAAGTGGAACGATATTACCCATTAAGGAATCTAATCACAACATAATGTTGATAAATCAGTTCATATCGATTACTCTAATACATTGCCTTTTGGATCATTGTAAATTCTGAAATTGAAATGAAAAAACAAAGGGTCTGCAATTTTCTTGGCTGCAGCAATAAATTATTAAAGTAATAGTGTTTGGTTTCATCCATTACCTAGATCTCGATACTCGATACTTGCCGAAGTCAAAAAATATAAGGAAAATGATAATAGTAACTTCCTAATAATAGAACGCTGATGTAGTGGGTGCGCTATTTTTAGAATTTTACATTATAAACGGCTACTACAAAAAAATTTGCCGTTTTTTGCCTTGATTTAATCGCGAAAGAAAAAAATTCGTTTTTAACTGCATATGAAGTTAGCGGGTCACATATATAAAAAATTAATTAAAAAAAATTAATTTGCCGTTTTTTGGGCGCTGACGAATGGTTATGAGGAAAATGTGGGCTAAGTTTTATAAACGGAAAATTTACTTATTCGATTATCGATTCCCGAATATAAATCAAATTCCCAAATATTAATAAACCACAAGTCGAATGGCAAAATTGCATGCAGAAAACGAGATAAAAAAATTTCAACCGAAAAACTCGGTTACCCCGCTGAGATTCAGTGGTTTTGATGTTTGTTTGTCTATGTTAATAAACAAATAACGACAAAATCGAACTCTTTACGATTAAATCAAACAAGTCGAAGGGCAAAATAGCAGCCAAAAAATCTCTTCAGGATTAAATGAAACAAGTTTAACGACCAAATCTCAGCTAGAAAACGAGTCAAAAAACGAATTTCCCAAACGAAAAACTCGATTGCCCTGCTAAGATTCAGTGATTTTGAAGTTTTTTGTTTTTTACTATAGATAAACAATTAACGGCAAAATCGCTCTCTTAATGATTAAATCAATCATGTCGAACGGCAAAATCTCAGCCAGAAAATGAGTCAAAAAAAAATTCCATGCCGAAAACTCGGTTGCCTTGTTGAAATTCCGCGATTTCGAGGTTTTTTGTTTATTATTATCAATAAATATTTAACGACAAAATCGCACTCTTCACGATTTAATCAAATATGGCAAACGGCAAAATCTCGGCCTGAAAACGAGCCGAAAAAAAATGTTCTAAGCCGAAAACTCGGTTGTTCTGTTGAGATTCCGTGATTTAGAAGGTTTTTTTTATTTATTACTATCAGTAAAAAATTAACGACAAAATCGCACCCTTCACTTTAAATCAAACAAGGCCAAACGGCAAAAACTGAGTCAAAAAACGAGTCGAAAAAAATTTTTCCAAGCGTCGTTGGGTCGATTGACCCAAATATACAAAAAATATCAAAATCACTGAATCTCAGCGGCGCAACCGAGTTCTTTGCATGGAATATTCATTTTTTGACTCGATTTTCAGCTGATTTTGCCGTTCGCCTTGTTTAATTTAATCGTGAAGAGTGCGCTTTTGTCGTTACTTGTTTACTGATAATAATAAACAACAAACACCTAAATTTAGGGCTCTCAGTGGGGCAACCGAATTCTTGGATTGAAAAAAATTTTTTCGACTCGTTTTCTGGCTGAGATTTTGCCGTTCCACTTGTTTTATTTAATCTTCTGATTTAATCGTGAAGAGAGCGATTTTGCCGTTGATTGTTTATGGATAATAATAAACAAAAAACCTCAAAACCACTCACTCAGCGAGACAACCGAGTTTTTCACTTGGAAAATTCGTTTTTTGACTCATTTTCTAGCTGACATTTTGCCGTTCAACTTGTTTCATTTAGTCGAGAAGAGAGCGATTTTGTCGTTAGTTGTTTATCGATAGTAATAATCAACAAACCTCGAAATCTAGGGCTCTCTGCGAGGCAACTCTCTGCGAGTTTCTAGCTTGAAAAAGTATTTTTTTCGCCTGTCGTTAATTGTTTATTAATAGTAATAGACAAAAAACATCAAAATCACTTACTCTCAGCGGGACAACCGGGTATTTCGGTTGAAATTTGTTTTAACAAGTTTTCGCCGTTGGACGTGGTTTATTAATATTCGGTAATCTGACTTATATTCAGAAACATATTTTAGAATAAATAAATTTTCCGTTTAAAAACCGAAGCCTGCAACAATTTCCTTATTCCTTATCCAAGCATTCGTCAGCGACAAAAAAACGGCAAATTTTAAGCTAACCTAATTGGTTTATAATTATTTTTTATATATGTGACCTACTAACTTCATATGAAGGTAGCAGGGCACACGATATAAAAAAAATACCGGCAAACTCTTTTCTTTCGCGATTAATGGCTTAAATATGGCAATTGTTTATGTCATAGCGAGATCGATTTGCAAAAGTTGACCTGATGTTGAACTTTATGAACACTCGTAATTTTAACACTCTTCGCTGGGATCGTCGAGCAAGTTGCATGTATTCAGGAAACGTTAAAATCGCCAATTTTCATGGGCGAGCAACATTTTTTCCTTAGTGGATATTTATCCACTAAGGAAAAAGCAACATTTTTTCCTTAGTGGATATTTATCCACTAAGGAAAAAATGTTGCTCGCCCATGAAAATTGGCGATTTTAACGTTTCCTGAATACATGCAACTTGCTCGACGATCCCAGCGAAGAGTGTTAAAAAAGAGTGAGAGGGATGGATTTCCATCCCTCTGTCCGTTCGGATGCCGCGTTTCTTGTGAACACGCTATTTCAAGAACAAAATGTTCAAACAACGTGAGATTTGGCAGAAAAATAGTAACTGGTTAAAGGAACAACCCTATTGTTTTAAGCGAAATTTAATAATAAATTCCCCACAGTGGCGTACAAAAAATATAACAAAATATATAGGTCTAATAATAAACAGTCGCAGCATACACAAATGTTGCGTTTATAAGATGGATACCACTTGGTAAATATAATAAAAGGATATTCCAATAAAATTAAGTATTAGTCATCAGTCGGTTTATATAACATAGTGATTAATATAGTTTATATAATAATAACTGCATTGGTTGAAATAACCTTATTCAGCTAGATTATAAACATCTATAACACTCTCAGGAATCATGTGTTTATAAATAATTAAATATGTATAATATTTAATTTAAATGATAAAGTACATTTTGTACTGTAATATGCTATTGCATAGGCTAACATTGGTGAAAAACGTTGAGTTGAATTGTCGCTGGAAGGCTCTATTGCCTCTCATTTGGCCTAAATATTGTAACTGTAATATGGTATGCATAGGCTAAATTACATTGGTAAAAAACGCTGAGTTGAATTGCCACTGTAAAAGTTGCAGGTAACTTTTATTGCTGCCAAAGTGACAATTAAAGACCTAAGTGGATAAAGGTGTTAAGCATCATTTTGCTGAAAATTGAGATATTGCATGGATAAAGATGTTAAATGCATATCTACTACATGCCTTTTCATTCATGAACATAAAAGTAAATTCTACGATTCTAGTGATGTATCTACATCCATACATCATTCGGCTTCATGACTGCTAGACGTACATAGCGCCTTTATCCATTATGTTTTTGTTTTCTGTGAGTTGAATGTGTGTATTTGCTACTGTTGTTTTGATTGTGTTTTGTGGGGAAAATTAATTCAAGAAGTAAAAAAAATGTGAAATGGCTTTATAGCTAACTGAAGTTAGTCCAGACAATAATTTTGTACGTGTAGCAACGGAAATTCACCGAAAATATATCATAACCTCCAAAATTGTTACCAAAGTGACCAGTCAACAAAGTCAACATCAGAGTACTTTTATGAAAGTAGAAGTGGGCAATTTTATTGGTAAGTAGGTAGTTCGTAGTTTACAAGTTCTAATATTGTGGTCTTGTAAACAGTTTGTTTTTGGGTTTATTACATCTCCTCTAGAAAACGCTTGTAGCCCTCGAGATCCCATAATCCAGCAACAAAGTACCGCGACTGCAAGCGAGAAATTTGGTGATTTAATTCGTGACTTCAGTAATATTTTAGTACCAAATTCATAAAGCTTTATTAAAACTATCATCATATTAAAGATCCTAAAGAGAGTGAACCATCTTCTTCACATGATACATACGTCATTCGAGTAAACCGCTCGTGTGAGAGGTTACGTGAAGCCAGAATGAGAACCTATTGTGGCGGTAAGTTTAAAATTATTATTTTCTACAAACAAAAATTGAAAAGCATTGCTTTTCAATTATTGACAGTAGATACTGGAACGAGGAAAAAACTATAACCTCTTTTTTTATATTACTTTGCTGTTTACCAAAATTACCAATGAACTGCGATCTATAAGGTACTTTTTCTTTTACAGATTTTGCCACAAACTCTGAAAGCGAGAACTCTAGTGACAATATTTATCATCCCAGCCCGTCTCATCTAAAAATATTTCTGATGATGATAATAATATACCGCTTAATCAGCTGATGTGCAATGAGAAGCCGCTACCCGGTCAGCATTTGCCATCTTAGTAAGTTTGTCTAGTAATGAAATATAGAACTCGAATCAGATGAAAAATTACGCAACATATGCTAAGAACCTAAAAAAAAGAAATTTCCCAAATATATAATTTGTATCTAGTAAGAGAAGTAGAAATACAGATTTGTGGAAGCAACGTTCTGCGGCCATAGCTAGGGAAAGAGGCCACGAAACACAGGAGTTCAACATTCGAGTACTATGTCACATGCGATCGTCAAGTCAAGTAGGGTCTGTAAAAAGGCCTTCTGTTCATTGTACCAAATAGGTAGGAAGAAAGATGATCACATTAAAATATGTTTGGATACTGGTGCTGCTCCCTCCCCCCCCCCCGCAGACAGACTTGAGAGGACATCAAAGGATCAAAACAGACCCAACAAACTCAGCAGTGAGGTATGTCAGTTTCTTAAGGACCACATTCAACTCTTTCCAAGTGAAGAGTCGCATTATTCTAGACATCAGTGCAAAAAATGTATTCTTTATATTATATTGAAAAATGTGATGAGGCAGATAAGCCCGCAGATAAGTACAGCAGTGCACATATAGACGGGTTTTTGAAACTCAATTTAATTTATCATTTGGGCACCACCGAAGTGATACATGTAGTACTTGCGATGCAGGGGAAGGAAATCTGGAACACAAACTGTGATATCACAGAGCCTTTGATATCCAATGCACCGATAGAAAGAGAGCTGAGAGTGAAAATGTTGGTCTACTTGACTGTAGATTTACAACAGACCATGCCAGTCCCAAGACTAACTACATCTAAAGCTTTCTATTTACGACAAATGTGGTTTTATAACCTTGGACAGAAAAATATTTCAGAATATCACCTGTGTAAATAGTCACCTCAATAACAGGCATTTTATTGATATATAATATGCTAACAAAAACATTGCGCAAGGACATGCCGTTGCTAGAATGTCGTTAAATAACCGAAATCCGATGACCGAAAACATGACCTTTTTAACAAAAAATGACAAATGTGGTTTGATTCTATATATTTCCGTACTTTTTATAAACTTTAACAAGTCTCCAAGACGTGTCTCAGAGCGTATCGTAGAACCAAAATTTCTTTATTCTGCGATCGAATATTATTAATATTATGAGATGCTTCTGGAAAAATAAACCCAATGGCCCGATCGATGTATCATATTTATCACCTTCTAAGTTTACCTGTCCGAAATCGAGGTCTGTCCATTATTTGACTACCGCCTATAATTGTCTGAATAATGGCCATATTAAGTGCAGAATAATTCCTATCGCTTCTTCGGAATAAACCACAAGCACATTTGGTGTGTGTTCTATGCAAATTTGAGCCGATGATTTATTAATGGTAATTGGCATTGGCATACGCATAGTTAACATAATTGAGATTTATCATTTATAGGATGCTATATTAGGCTTAAATTTATCGTTTATTATTAATTAATTAATAAACTAAATTTATATTTATTATGTATATCCCTCAAAATGTGAACGGATTTTGATTGATATGGAAATATATGGATATAAATATGGATATAATTTTCAGTTTCTCTTAGTAATTGAAAATACTGCACCGATAATAATATAAAGAAGGTTAACGGAAATAATCACTAATATTATATTTTAGTGGAAGAAAGTAATAATAATGTAATCAATTTTCAATTGACGTTTGTAAAATAAAGCAAATTAGGATAACTAACACTAATTAGCGTATTATAAAGTGTAGCTAATAATAATTATTAATAAAGACAGTAAAATAAAACGTAAAAAATATTATTTCCAAATTATTAAAAAAAAATCATAAAGCTCGTCTCATATAGAATGCTCATATTGCGGTAGTGAGTGCTCTTCCTTAAAAAAATATTGTCTTAATTCTACACAGGGTGTAGATAAATGCAATGCAAAATTATTAAATTTTAACTCTGTACGTTGCTATAGTAATTATAGGCTATAGGACACATATAAAATAATTAAGCTATACTGTGAAATAATATTTTTGTATACTAACTTACACAATGCAAAGTTGCATATTTATAAAAAAGAGATAAACAGTATTAATATATGATTTAGTTTAAGACCGACCTCGTATCATTTCTCTATCTTTACGTGTTTCTAGTGTTTTCTCTCCGGTAGTTTAAAGTCCGATAATTTCAAGGATATAACATAAACGAAGCAAGAAAATGGAATTAGTACCTGGATCGAATTTTTTATACTCTTCAAGTGACCTCAGTGGCGAACTCTTCGGAGAGGTTGCATCAGCATGAGATTTCCAAGATAAGATGCAGCTATGACTGAAAATAAAATAAATCATATGAATTATACTGCTGGATAGAGTGTCTTACTCTAACACTGGATAGAGTAAGAATCAAAATTCACAGATCTTGCATCCTTAACCATTAACCATTTTTGTCGGTTTATGGTGACAACTGATAGAACATTAGGAAGATCATAATAATATATCCTGAAGATGAATCATTTATTATGCCCTATTGAAATAGGCGCTAGGAGAAAATTTCAGGCAAAACGTGCGAAACTTATTTTCAAAAGGACATTTTTTATTGTTGCATATAATAATATGATAGCACTCAAAATCCATTGCCGTGCGCCAATATTCTTGGCTAAAGATGTGACCTCGATAGAAGAGGGCCGAGCGGGAGCAGCGCTCTTTACCCCTAATATCTATGTAGGCCGAGACCGCCTCGTAAGGGGTAGGCCGCGCATTTCACGTGCCCCTCCACAAATGTGATCAGTGTCACGTGAAGTTACGCAGCCTCCCCCGGTCTTGGCTGTTGGGCCCCACAGGCAGAGCCTTCCTCCTGGCGCTCTTGACTTTCTTCGCCGGTGTGTATTACCCCCGGGGGTGTCGTGTCGGGTGGTTTGAGGGCTGAAACCTAAGATCGTGATTATATTATACTTAACCGTTGTCTAGGATTTGGGTCTTTCGCCGCTTGTGAGGTCGTCGACTAGCGTCCGATATTGGTGATTGCATGATTCGGTTTTTGAAAATTTTAGTACATAGCATACTCAAGAACTAGTTGTGTTAAAATAACTTCAGTATGTGCTGACTAAGTAATATTGGATGTGGTTGGCACCGATTTCGAAACGTACATTAGGTAATGACGGAATGACTGACTCATATTCCGTCATTCGTCATTGACATTGTACAATATGTATTGTAAAAGTGGAGATAAAAGATTTGCTTCACTTAAACCAAAACTAACAAAAAGAAATGATTTCATCTCAAAATAATTAAAATAGTTAGAATGGTTTCACAAAGACACTTACGAAGAGTCAGGCATTGCGCATAAGTAGTGCTCCTCCCATTATCGAATTCAGTTAATACCACAAAGAAAGAAATTTTAAATTTATTCACATTTTTTTGTTTGGCATTTTATATATTATAATGAGTTGTATGTCGCTCTGAGTTGCGTCTAACAAAAACTGTTGAAATTATTAACAACTATTGCTTGGAGCGGTTTTTTTGCAATATTTCATTTTTTTCAATTTCAAGTAAATCTTACATCTTACATATCATAATCTTAACTAGTTTATAATTTTGTATTGAATCAATTTAGCAAGTGTGCTGAATAGAGTATACCGCACTTCAGACTGTGAACAAATTATACGGCTATGGTAGCTGCCGGTGTCCCCCGTTGAAGGATCGAAGTATATAAAATTGGAATATTTTTACTTAGGTATGTATTTACTTATATGTTTGAAACATAAACATTCTAATGCCTAAGCTATATTGATATATTTTTAAGATTTATCGAACCGAGTATCGAACTGTTCATATTATGTTATTCCGAATTAAATATAAAGCTTTATATATATATATATATATATATATATATATATATATATATATATATATATATATATATATATATATATATATATATATATATGTATATATATATATATATATATATATATATATATATATATATATATATATATATATATATATATATATATATATATATATATATATATATATATATATATATATATATATATATATATATATATATATATATATATATATATATATATATATATATATATATATATTATATATTCACAAAACAAATATGAATAGCAAAGAATTTCAAAGCTAATAATATATATATATATATATATATATATATATATATATATATATATATATATATATATATATATATATATATATATATATATATATATATATATATATATATATATATATATATATATATATATATATACATAGTGGTTGTAGAGAAAGAGTTAACAAAAAAATTTTATGGAGTTATTACTACTTTTCTTACCTCTATAAAGTTATCACTGCCACATGCGAGATGAAAGGTGGCATAATGTGATTAATTTGTCACTTTTCTGTCGTGATTTTGTCGTGCAAAAAAAAAAAATTATCGCGATATTATTTTTTTTTTAAACCAATGGTAGTGCTAACTTGATACCACCTCTGGAAAACGGTCTTCCAATGCTCAGACAAATGTTGCATCTGCTGCATAATTAGTCGCTTTTTCGTCGTGATTTTTTCGTGCGAAAATATAATTTGTCACGAAATTTTTTTATTTAAATAGTAGTGCTGAGTTGTTATCAAGTTGCGCTTCCACCCATCTTGCTATATTCGGAAGATAGTCCCGTCTTGTGCATAATTTGTCACTTTTTTATCGTGATTTTGTCGTGCGAAAAAAAATTGTCGCGAAATTTAAAAAAAAATCAATGGTGGCGCTAACTTGATATCAAGTTAGCACTATCACACATTGATAAGTGTCGTCTAATATTCGGAAGAAAATCCCGTATCGCGCATTATTTGTCGCTTGTTTGTCGTGATTGCTTACCATAAACTTGACTTTTTCTGGCTAATAAATTTTAAATTTCTATATACTACTACGAAGTTAAACTTTTTTTGGCATGCTATACATATTTATAATGAAATTCTTTACAGTCCACAGAAGTTTCTCATGTTTTATGATGAATTTAAAATTCCCATAGTTGACCATAAAGTAAAACCATTCTTAAGGCTCAATATAAATCAATTGATAATGGCTGTTTTTTATAAAAACTCAATTACATTTATTTCAAAGTGGTAGTGCTAACTTGATATCAAGTTAGCACACTCATCGATTTATGGAAAACTAATTTCGCGACAAAAATGTTTTTTGCACAACAAAATCACGACAAAAAAGCGACAAATTATGCACCAGATGCGACATTTGTCCGATCATAGGAAGACCGTTTTCCAGAGGTGGTAGTGCTAACTTAATATCAAGTTAGCACTACCATTGGTTTTAAAAAAAAATAATATCGCGACAAATTTTTTTTTGCACGACAAAATCACGACAAAAAAGCGACAAATTAATCACATTATGCCACCTTTCATCTCGCATGTATTAGTGCTAACTTTATAAAGGTACTTTTCTTATATTCCCTTCTGTGTCATGGGAATAGTGGTATTGGCGTATGCTTGGTGATCCAGCTATGTCAAATATTAGTATGGTTGGCGATCCTTCTGCACATATTCACATTATTGTTAGTCTTCACATTGGCGTATGCTTGGCGATCCGGATATGTCAATTATGTGTAGGGTTGGCTACCACTCTGCACAGATCCGTGGTATTGCTAAAGTCTTCATATTAGCGTATGCTTGACGATCGAGCTGTGTCAATTATGTGTAGTATTGGCTATCCATCTACACAGTTCCGTATTAAGTGCGATTGAGAGGGGTGTAAGCGAATGTACTGTCACTGAATTTATATTTCTTGACAATGAATCTCTTCTGTGATTTAATGTTGAACGTACTATGATTGTCTTCGATATGTCACGGCTTAACGGAGGCGTTCATGGGTTGTGTATTTTTATTTCTAGAACTAAGGGGGCTCTATTGCTGCATAAGAGAAGTGCTGACAACACCCCATTTGGCAAACTAAGGTAAATAACTACTGTTAGTAATCGAGCTACTCTCCTAGTGAGAGTGCTGCTTATGTGTTTAATTAAACGAGGTGGTCACACCGTCTCTCTCCAACAACACGTCTTACAATTGACAATGTAGGTATGTGCTGTCGAACTCACGTAGCAAACAAATTTCATGTCACTTGCCGAAAACTTTTTACAACTAATTATATTCATCTATTCTGTGTAACATATAATTCGGTAGAAAATACTACTTGTATATGTAGGTACCAATATATTTATTATTAATCTAACAATTCCAATTAGAACAAAATTATATATCATAGGTATAAATATTCACATTTTTTCTAAAAACAAAAATCTTTACTTTACTTTACTATTAAAGTTCTGTTTTTCTCTAAATTACAGAGTCTAGTAGCATATAAATGCTATGCGAGCAAATCCGCCAAGCTGGATATGTCTTCTAGTGATTGATTAGGCAAGTATTGGAGCACTAGTATTGGAGCTTTATCAGGATCAAGCACTTGCTTACTGATAGATCTACTACTTTCATATGGATCTATTTATCTAATGAGGCTTTGAAAAACTCTAGATGACAATTCAAATAGATAGAATCTTCTGGCCCATACCAAAGTGATTCAGTAACACGAAATTTATTAATACTGCGTTTTAAATTGATTTAACGATCCCATTTCAACGATTTCAAAATTGCATAGGACATAAAGTACCTACCTAAATATTGCTTACGGAAAATGACAGTGGATCAGACAAAGAAAATCGCGAACAAAAATGGTAGTGCATAAAACAAAGAGAGACAATCATATCCCTGCTATGAACATGTACGCTGTGTTTGGTCAATCATATGTAATATTATAGCACAGTAAAAAACAATCAACAATTTTATATTACCACAAAATAAGTGAGGACAAGTAATATTAATAATTATCAAGTATCTAACTCATATAAACAAAATGCAAGCAATGTTAACAAAATTATAAATCAACAACTTACACCGAATCGGGGAGTCGAGATTATACTGGCAGTTTAATCTCGAAGAAAGATCTAAATGTCAAGCGAGACAACCGGTATGTAAAATCATTGAAATAGTGTAAATAGCCAAGATATACTTTGAATAACACCATCAGTACGTATTTGTTGTGAATTAAGTAGAATCAAAATTAGACAATGTTTGTGATTGGTAAAATCAGAAGTTGAAGTGAACCAAGTGAAAAAACAATTTTTTGAGATGGTTACCAAAAAGATTTGAGAAAAGCGTGTTAAAAATATTTATTAGGAATTATTTATTGTTCTAAAAAGTTAAAATATTTATTTAAATAACTGTATGAGTAAATTTAATTTAAGAACGTTTAAAGAGGTTAGGAGTGTGTAAGCAGGTAAAAATCAAATGTATTCAGTCAAGAATTTCGACGTGCAGAAACCCAGCAGGTAGGAGTAATGAACGGGGAGTCCTCAACGAGCAATCCAGGTTCATATACAGCAAGCCGAAAGGCCTAAAATCATCAAAAAGATTAACTGACAACGAGGTACCTACATAACTTTATCTGATCAGATTATAAATTCGCTATATAGCATTGCAAATCATTCATGAATAAAACGTAAAACAAGTCTATAGCAAAGAAGAATCATATAATAACTTACCAGTATAGTTTTTACAAGAAAATAGCTCATATTTAATAGATATAGCTATAAGCTATTGTCTACCAAATTCACATATACGAGCCAGGGAAGACACTTTTTAGAAGACAGAAGACTTTACTTTTTGAATATGAACGGTTTGGTCATAATGTATATGATATTTTAGCCCCTTAAATTACCTGTTAAATTATTGTAGCCCCTTAAATTACCTGTCAAATGGTTGTTGAATGGAGGTGTATATATATATATATATATATATATATATATATATATATATATATATATATATATATATATATATATATATATATATATATATATATATATATATATATATATATATATATATATATATATATATATATATATATATATATATATATATATATATATATATATATATATATATATATATATATATATATATATATATATATATATATATATATATATATATATATATATATATATATATATATATATATATATATATATATATATATATATATATATATATATATATATATATATATATATATATATATATATATATATATATATATATATATATATATATATATATATATATATATATATATATATATATATATATATATATATATATATATATATACTGTATCCAACGAGAGAATGGACTTGCACTTGGACGAAAATTCGTCTGTTTTGGTAAGATCTCCGCCCCTTAGAACATTAGTTCAATGCCCTCAACGTCTTAATTGGCTCAGCAGGTAGGCAGGGCCGGCGCCTGGGTCCGATACCTACCTGCTGGTACCTAATTATATAAAGTACCTACTACTGCCTACCTATTCACAGTTTGTATTTGTAGTCTCGCAAGTACGGTTATTTTAGTTGTGTTGTTTACGGTTGTGAAATAAGTTTTAAATCTATTATAAGAATGGCAGCAGCCAGAGACGAGATAAATCCACCATTATCGCCAATTAAGAAAAGTCGAAGTGATTCTGATAGCAGCGATAAATAAATAAAATGTTTTCATGTTTTCAAAATAAAATTTATTTCACCTACTTACGAATTTATTTATCGAATGACGGTCCTGCGTAGCTCGTTACAGAGCCCCTCCTCTTTAGTCGCCGATGCGCAAAGCAAGTCCATTCTCTCGTTGGATAGAGTATATATATATATATATATATATATATATATATATATATATATATATATATATATATATATATATATATATATATATATATATATATATATATATATATATATATATATATATATATATATAATTATTAAGACTGAAAGTTTGAAAGGGACAGAAAAAAGGAAGAAAGGGACAGAAAATTTATTTAATAATATAAGAAGTCACAAAGAGAGAATAAAATGGATTTCAGAAGTAGAGTGGAAAACAATTGGAGTCAGAAAACGAAAGCACAACGGAAGGATCAAGTGATGTAAGTAATCAGACTCCAGCATAGCAACAGATGCTAGGTGAGATAATGAAGCGACAGGAAGAAGATCGGAAGCGACAAGAAGAAGACCGCAAGAGATTGGAATAAGACCAGATACGACAGGAAGAGACCATTAAACAAGTCTGAAAGAAAGAATTGGAAACACTAGAATAGGGAAGAACAGAATATTTGAAAAAAATGGAAAATGGAAGAAAGGAAGGCATGAAAATAAAGGTAGTAGAACTATTAGATAAAAAAATACAAGATATTGGAGAGGGAAAAAGAAACACAAACGTGGAAAGAAGAATTGAAGAAATATATAGCCAAGACGGAAGAACAGATAACAACAGTAGTAATCAGAAATATAACAACAGAAGAAACCATACAAAGACAAGAACACGACATAAACAAGGTAGAGAAGAAAGTGTCTAAAAGTTACGAAGACATAGAAAAAGTGAAGAGTGGAATAAATGGGAATAAAAATGAAGGGGAACTAGAAATAATAAGTAACAAGAAACAAATAGAAAAGATGAAGATGGAAATACAGAGTCAAAGAACTAAGAAGCAAAGAAGTTGAAAATATAACAAGAGTAGTATATCATAGCGAAAATAAATTACCGAAATTTACAGGAAACATTAATAAATTGCATCCCATAATATTTTTAAAAGCTATAACATGAATAATAAATTACATTGAGGACAGAAGAATGGACAGAGGAGAAAATTTGGATAGAATAAAACAAATAATAAGAGACAATTTAGAAGCAGATTAATATGGTTTAATGATAAAGAAAATGAGAAATGACATTACTCAATTTGAACAACATTTTTGGGAAAATAATGGACAAGCGAAAGTGAGAGAAAGAATGTATTTTGGTAGATTTAATAATTGGTTATCAAACAGCCTTACTAATTATGCCCTTAAGCTATACTCATCGGCTCAATACCTGACTCCTAAAATTAATGAGACAGATTTCATACTGTGTATCTCGAGACAATTCAAACCGGAAGTTGCCGGAAACCATTGCAGTACATGACATAAAGAATATGGAACAACTGTACAATTATTTGACGAGAATCGATCAAAATATGTCACAAAATCAACAAAATTCTAGTAGAAATAATCAAAATATCTTTCAAAATTATAATAATCATAATAATAGTAATAGTGTCAGAAATTTCTATAGACACAATGAATTAAATCAAAACAATTTTAATAATGCTAGAAATTACAACACAATTTTTGGTCTAATAATAATAATTTCAATAACAATTTAAGAGACAATCATTATGCCAATAATAACAGATATATAATAGAGATAATGTTAATAATTTTAATCGTGCTTATAATGAAGACATGTAAATTTTAATAACAATAATAATTGTCGATAATAATAATAACAATTGCCAATAATAATAACAATTTTAATAATGACCGAAATAATGAACGATTTAGCAACTATAATCGTGAAAATCAATACCAGTAATAAATACGTGAAAATGAACAGCGGAGAAGGCAAGTAAATTTCCAAAGGCGTCGAATTTATAGTAGGTCTCTGGAACGAGATGAAACTATCGATGAAACTTAGAGGTATGTAACACGTAGAGCACAATATTTCGATAGAGTACCTGCAACCCAAAATACGCAAGAGAATCAAAATTTTTAAATACTTGCAAGTCAAATAGACAACCATCATTACAAAATACTAGTAATTATATACATCCCCGAGTTTATAAAACTTGATGAAAATATTATGTTAAATCTAAATTACAGGATACAGTATTAACCTTCCAGTTGTGACGTAACATATTAGTACACGAGTGGTGATGTATATATGTGGGGATAAGAGTATATTTATATTTGGAGGGGGTATTTTAAACTATTTTTATCTATATATATATATATAAATATATATATATATATATATATATATATATATATATATATATATATATATATATATATATATATATATATATATATATATATATATATATATATATATATATATATATATAAGAAAAAGAATACATCAAAATAATATATATAGCTACATAGAATAGATATTAAGTATTTGGTAAATAACACAATAATTATGTTAATCGTCATGTGTCATGTTTCTTTGGAAGCAATCGTCACAAACTATTGTACTATGTTCTAGGCATACAAACTTCGTACAACATTTACAGAAATAGCGAGTTTTTCTATTATTCTTGGAACTGCAGAAAAAACATCGACCTGATTCTTTTGTTTCTGTGGCAGTACTCGGCTCAGTATCAATGCGGCAAATTTCACAAATGCGGCTGCGCATTGTGCGAGGAATATATTCTGAATAAGCGCGTGAAAGTACGCGCTGGTTGTTCATAAGTGCAAAAATAAATTTTCAAGGAAGTGGCGACGCAAAGTATTGTCTTTGGGATTGTTTCCGTGAAATATTATTTCCGAATTTATTGCCGAAATATTGAGAAGACTATAAAAAATAACCATGGGCCACCGTCGTGCATTGCGGGCACAATTGTAATTTGCACATAGTTGATCGACAGTATCAACTCCCCCTTTTGTAGAATTGTAATCCATTACAATTTCTAGTTTCCCGGTAACTTCACTTATAGAATCGTCATCATGCATACTGGAAATAAGAAGCACATTTTTGCCTTTTTTCGGTATGTACGATACAAGTGTGCAGTTGTCTCTGTAGACAAACATGCTTGTACCAACAGGCCGGTTTTTCCCGTTTACAAATTCTGGTGGCAACGCTCGTTTGTTTTTTCTAATTGTACCCACTGTTGTGATTTTCTGTGATAGTAATAACTCAGCCAGTACCAGGCTTGTAAAAAAATTGTCAGTAGTCATATTTCGACCTGTTCCTCTAATTGGCTGACATAACCTATCTACAAGTGCAAGCGCGCTGTTGCTAACACAAAATGTCTCTTCTGGTTGTTTTCCAACATATACTTCTAAATTGTATGTATAGTACATCTTGGCATCACATAGGGCATAGATCATGATCCCATATTTGTTCGGTTTACTTGGTATGTATTGCCGAAATCCACATCGACCTCTAAAGCCTTCGAGCTTCTCATCAACGGTGACATAATACGACATACTGTAATTTTTCCTAAAGTTTCCTACAATGGTCTCAAATAAAATTCTGCAAGGTGCAAGTTTGTCAGTAGACTGCCTTTCAGCACGTGTAGCAATGTCGTCCAACCTAAGATATCTCAACAAAATTCTGAACCTTTGACAAGACATTACAAGCCTAAATATTTCAGGACCCGTGCCATTTGTCTTGAATAAATCCTAGGCATCAAGTGATTTCTTTTTGTGACACCACTGAGTAATAAAATACCCAATAAAGCCTGGATCTCAATTTTATTTGTAGGAAGTGTATAAGTCTCTCGGCCATAATTATCAGATGCACTAGATAAATTATTACGTATTTGTGTTTTCTATTATTAGATCTAATACCCCATCAGTAAAAAATAAATTAAAAATTTCAAGTGGATCTTTGATGCCACGCGCGAGTCCTTTGACACCAGACACTTGAGTCACTATATTTTTTGCGCCTCGTCTTACCATCTTCCGCAAATGATGTTTTCTCCAAATAGTAGACCCGTCTTTGCCAGTAAAGATTAATCTATCTTCTCTTTGTGGACCTAGTTGAATTTCAATGTCTTCAAATTCTTGCTCCGTATCTGTACTTTCTTCACGTTCTTCGATATTATCTACCTCACCTTCCTCTTCGTAGTCGTCATAATTATTAGTTTTGTCATCACTGTCATCGGACAGACATTGTTCCAACAGACGCTGGAGTTTTTGCTGCTCTGCTTCATAAGTCATAATTTGTAAATTTCTCCTAAAAGTATTATTTATTTTAATCTCTACTGATACTATTAAATTCTTATAAAAAGAAATGATTTTGCTGCCACTTACGTGTTGTAAACACAAAACTTCTTAGAATAATGTTTTGTCCTAAAGTAGAACACAGATGGTGACGTCGGTCTAAGGCACCGAAATGGGTAGTAGCTAGAAAACATGTTACCTCTGTCCTTCTTTGACTCACACTGCCGCATCCTAAAGCAATAACATTAAGATAGCCGTCATTGGGCCAATACTGAGAAACTAAATCTGAGTCGGTGTGAGAGACCGCACGTCACCACTGCAAGGTTAAATATAGTATAGTTGAGTCGGGATCTGAGGCTTCTTTAATTAGTCAAAACTTAATAGATAAATTTCCAAATTTATATCAACATATCATGAAAATAAATAGGATAACATTGGTAAGTCTAAACAATAAGAAATTATAGAGGTAAAAAAATTATTAAATTTAACTTTTGATTTTAACACCACAAGTATATTATTTTAACTTTTAATAGTTCAAATTATGACCATGGATATTGTCATGGGATCTGATCATTTAAATAAATATAAAGATATTGTTGATGACGAAAAAAGGAAATTGTGTATAAAAAGATGTATGGATAGATTTTGAAGTAGAAAATAATTAATTAGCCAACATAAATGAAAGCAAACAAGTAGAGATGGTAAAGGAGAAAGATGGAAAGATGAAATAAATGAATTTTATAGAAGGAAATTATTGTTATTATGATGTAGAGGAATATGAAGTATTTAATATAAATAATATTAAAATAAATGTAGATAACAATTATAAAAAAGAGGTGAGATATATATTATTAAAATACGGTTAATAAAGTTATGTTTACACAGTAGATGTTAAAAACATTAATAATTTAAAGGCAAAGAATTATCATATACCATATATTTACAAACAAAAAGTTAGGGAACAGATAAATATGCTATTAAATGATGAGATAATAGAATAAAGTAACGAGAATACATAATACTAATTGAATTGAGCTGTTAATAAATAAACTGCATTATCCAAGGTTACATTACTAAAATTGATTTGACAAATTTTCTTATAACAATAAAATTTTACAAATAAATTTGAGAAAATTAAGATGAAAATAGACTTTGTACGATGGACCATTATCTTAAATCATAAGTTCGGACAGTACACGTAATAGAATACAAAATTTCTTACGTATAATATGTAGAAAAGTGTGAATTGTTGATAAAATGCCTTAAAATATCTTGAAACAGTGGTTTTTGGCTACTGGTTTTTTTTCCTCGCAGTACTCTGTATAAGGACGGCTCATCAATAAATTCACGGCTCATCTATGCCCTTAGGTAATGTGACTTCAATCCTTAGTATTGATTGAATATGATTTCTTGTCTGTGTCTTTATGTCTTCACTTACTCTTGGCTGCTTGCCATGTTTTCCTTATAAATCATCTTCTATAAATCCTTCTGAATTAGTATTTTTAAGTGCATTACGGAGTTTCGTATCGCCAATATCCAGGGTATTTAAAAAAAATAACCGGCATACCCTTACAATTTTATGATCAATTTCAAAATAATAGGTCTTGTTTTCACTATGATCCATAGTGGTGTGCCTCTTTTTGTAAGCATATTTGGGAAATATTGGTTTGGAATGCCTAGTAATGAATTCCCTTTGTTTTCTTTGTAGGGGATCAAAGAAAACAAAGATTCAAAGATTACCAAAATAGCTTAAATATTAACTCTCTGTTTGCCACTGAAATTTATCTCGAACATTTATATCTACATTTAGGGTCGCATGCTGCCTTTGTGCTTCTTGGTTCCACAACATTTCCTTTAACATTAACATACTCTTGGCCAGTGTTTTGCCAATTTCTTTTTAAACCTTCTTGTCCAGCCCTTTTCATTACGTTGACGCTTCTCTGATCGATGTTTTTGTGATTCATTTAAATTCTCAGTAGTATTCAATTGAAAGTTTTTAGCTGATCTACGTTTGTGTTTATTGGTGTTAGGTTCATATCAGATTTCGTTGAGTTTATTGTTTCTTCATTCATGCTTAGTCATATTTTTTGGCCTACCTAAAGTCGATATGGTATTTGTTTTTTTCAGATTCTAAGTCAGAGTCGACTTCGAACTCAAAATGAGAATTTTACGACTCAGTTTGTTGTATTTCTGTGTCAGATGGATTCCATGATTCATCATCATCTGGATCGTCAATTTAAAAACATTAGTTTACATTAAATCGCACAAATCTCCATTATTTGCTACATACATGAGAATCCTCTTCATTTTGTGGTTTGTGCAAAATTTTTGTTTGTGATTGCTCTGTCGCATTTCTTTAATTAATCATAAAATCTGAATTAGAATAATATAGTAATAGTAATTGATGTGTGACGTGATCCTGTTCTGATAAATTTACTTTCTGCAATGATAAAAATAACATAACTTCAGATTCATTGTTTAAAGATAGTATCAGTAGTAAAATCAGATTATAGTTTTATATTATGCAAACAAATTTTAATTACCTCATTGTTGATTTGTGAGTCTATCGGACTGATATTTGTATAATTATTATCAAACAATGATGTTCCAATATTCTCACAAATTTCAGCGGTTTAAACCATAGGTGGTGCGTTGCATTCTACTTCACAATATTCCTTTGAAGCATCACATTGCTGTATTGGAGCAGAAGTAATAGTACGTGCAACTGAACAAGACGCTTATAAAAATAATTCCATAGTTACTCACTTATACCGTAAGCTTCCACGACCACTAGATTAATGTGTAATGTATTATAAGTAGACCTACCTGAAAATGTTCTACAAGAGATTTTTTACACAATTCCACAAGCTTTCTCCCGTGGCTCTCCATCGTAATTATTAATTTATAATAACATGTAACACGTGTATGAACTGACATTCACTGGGCACACAATGCTACTTAGCACGTCAATTACAACTCGCATTTCACCCGAAACTTAATTATGTTCTACGCAACACAATGATACATCAAGATCAGTCAACAGATTTAGAGTTAAGCTACTTTAGCATTAAAGAAACTGCACTAGCTCAGTGGATTTTCTGTAAATCTAATAATTTTTTAGACTTATGTTTCTATTGCATTCATACTTCCTTAATAAGACAGAAAATTAATTGCATAATAACATAACTCAAAATAGGTTGGGTTTCCATCATAAAATATTGTATTTTCAACTTATGGTAAATTTTTAGAAAAAATCATATCCTTTCAGAAAATGCAATACTAACATTTTGTTTTTAGAGCTAGATTTTGTTATATTAGAGTTAATATTGCTGAATGAAATATAATGGCCTTATCTACCTTTTAATGAACTTAACTCTTACTGTTACATAAATATTATACACGGCAAACCAGCAATTCGAAACTGAATTGGGTTTTAATATTTCTGAAAAACATGTAGTGTTACTTATCGTTGATGCAGTTTTATAAGAAACTGATGTAAAAGTAATATAATTCTGATACTCTCTTATGAACGTATTGAATCCTAAGCGCTACGAAAATAAGAACACATGGTATATAAGGAGAATTACGAAATGCACTCAACAGAACACAAAGTTTAAATATTGTCGTAGAATAACAGATATGTAACTGCTCCCCCGGTGAGATTCTACGAGTAATACTGGTACCTTGCAAAGTTATATACATCAGAATGAACGAAAAAGTTTCATACTATTAAAATATTCGAATTACCTAGTTCATTAAGTATACGAGGCCAGTCATATAGTATATTAAAATCGCAAACTAAAGGAAATTTTAAGATCTGGTAAACTTTTGTCCCCGAAATCGAGGAAAATTTTACGGGTACAGTTTACAGTCATAGGGGAATATATAGTGAATGTAAATAGCTTTAATTTTAGCAATTTGCAAATCAGCAATTTTTTAAGTCGGCAAGTCTGCAATTTTTTCCAAACAAGTGAAACCCATATATATCCACAAGAAATATATATTTAGCCTATTGATAATATATTTACAATGTAATGCAACATCTTTTTTATTGATATATTATGTATTACATATACATACATTACATTACATTTTCAGAGGGTGGCCACAAAAAAATTAAATAAAAATGCAGATATAACTCGTGAAGAAATTAAAATAACTTGTTATTTATGTGACTATGCGGTGCTTTTATATTAAGTTGGACCTCCCTTAGTAGTCTAATATCCTTTTCAGTTGGCGTCAGGGCAATAATTAAGGTAAGGAGATCGACATCTTGTCCTACAATTATGACCGTTTCTGATCTAAAATTTTTTGTATAGCAGTTTGATTTATAATTGTATCAGCATCATCATCCGCGGTTATAGTTTTTATCTCTTCATTTTGAAAGGTCTGAACTAGTGGAGAAATCAATCGTTCTTTGTTGGCAAGGTCGCTTAATAATTTTTCTTTAGGGTCTGTAATTGGCGTATTTTGATCGAAAATAACTTTGGGAGATTCTCTGTTGGCGTTCAATACATTTTGTGCTTGTAGGATTATTACCATAACTATCAAAAATAATTGTGACATTTTTCTCATAATGCCTTTTAACAAATTTAACTATGTGCTGTAAATCTCCTTCAATGTGCCCTGACTCGGCCATACAACACGATGAATTAGATTTCTGCCATCAATTACATACAGTTGGCGACATTAATTGGACGCTCTGGTACAGATTTGAAAATTTGATACAATGATGACTTTTTGGTTTTCTCATCAGTCCTCTTTCATCAAATATATATAAAGGCACAGCCGTAAGTTCAAAGTCAAAATGTATAGGCAGATTAAAACAACCACTCTCTCTCTCTAGCATGTGTATGAATTAGGCGGTTAGAATTGTGTTGGATCATTTGAAATATTATCGGGCTGCATTGTATTCGATTACGTATCGTATTCAATATAATGAGGCTTTCATTTTTGTTCATCCCTACAGTTCACGATTTAATAACATAAAAAGTAATAGACAAATCGATACATACTATAGAACCTTTTTTGTAGAGCATTTTGTTACAAACCTTTTTTTGTACCTATGTTTTCCCTAAGATAAAGCCTTTAAAAGATATTGTAAAAAACAGTGTGGTGTCCTTAATGGGGGTGAGATAGGGATGAAGCTTACTACTTAGGGGTGGGAACTTTTTTGATATTTATTCTTATACACATAAGTTAACTTATACTAGAAATTTCAGCTTATTATAATTGTTTTCTTCTATTCCCCATAAAGACTAATTTCCGTGTACTAGGTGTAGTTCAGGCAACGAAAGAAAACATTTAGAACAAATTAGCTTAGAGCTATTTTTACGGGATATTACTCGATGTATTAAAGTGATTCATCATACAAAATTCCCCACTGATCCGAATTTCGGAAAACCTTAAAAACACGGACGATTTGAAAGAAAAGCATTTTCGTGCATCTATAAAGGTATGTATATTGTTATTTTAAACGTATGACTAAAAACATAGTAAACATTTAGTTAAATGTGAGTGATTAATATTTATCACAAACTTCATCATCGCTGCTTCAAAAAATTCCACTACATCAGAAGATGCCAATGCATATGCCATATTGTACTGTACAGGTTACAGAAATTCTTCTGCAGGAACAGAGTTTTCCCCAGCCTAAGGGCAACAAAAATATTAGAATGGACCTAGAAGACTTATGTAACCTATCTACCTACCTGATTTGCAATTGCAGAATAAATTGTTTGTTAAGAATGCAGGAGCCGCCGTTTCTACTCCGTGTAGAGGCACATATATAAATCGTTGCGTTGTATACAACCCCATTCTTCAGGACGTAAGTTATTACCGAGCCAGGACTGTACTTGATGATAATCTCTTTATATGTGGAGTTTAGCACCGTTATCTGTAGGAGGCAAACTACTCAATTTAAAATCTGATGTAATCACAGTTCTCGCCATATTCTTCTTGTATAGCTCATACCTAAAAGTTGATACTTATTGTTAATTCTGCATTTGTGGATGCTCCTCCATAAAGCTTCATAAAAACTTTCAAACCATTTTGATAAAGCGCCTCTTTATCTGCGTTCCTTTCATAAAATACGTGCAGTTTTTCGTCGAAATATTCATGCCTTTTTAAAATAGCCAGTGAGTGCATGGAACGCAAAAATTGTGACTCGAAACTGTCCTACTCTCGCCTTTAGAATTTTCAACTAGGTATGTATCCATAGCCGACGATTACAACCTTATATTTTTCTTATGAAGGTCTGCATCTCCTTCTAATTGCAATGTCTTAATTCCAACAGCATTGAACTTTTTTTTATTGGACAAGTGATGAATTTAGTCACTATAGAACTTTTCAAAGAAATCCCTCCTTCGACAGATCTTGCTACTCCCCGCAATATTTCCTGTTGCTTTGTAATGTTTGATTGATATCCGTCAAACACAACTGTTATTTGATTGCCATATTGATGCCTTAGATAGGAAATATATTGGCTAGTAATATCTGAATATATTGCAGGCTTCGGTCACATCACACGATGAAGTAGATACCCACCATCAATTACATATTCACAATACTCATTATTTTTTTCTGCAAATGCGAGCACATTTTATCAAAATATTTAAACATTTAATTTATTTCCACGTAAAAGTAGTCACGGGAACTCATGGAGCTCAACTGGGTAGGTATGATATTATTTCCTACTTTTATCAAAAACTGCAAGTATTTGCATATCAGGAAACATCCTCCTGTAACAACTTTAACGAGATACTTAGAATTTTATTTTTTTTACCAACAGTTTGAATTTGATAACCTCGTTAAACTTTAACAACTTACCTCAAAGTAAGTAATTATTTAGTTTTAATTAGATTTTTATATAAAGGGGAAAATATCGACTTATTCGCAAGGTACTTGGCAATTTTCGGTAAAAAGAGAATTTACAGTATACCCTCAATTAACATAACACAGTATTCACGATAACAAGGGTGGGGCTTCTGGAGAAGACATGCATCTTCCGACACTGTTATTAATAAATATCATATTAAAATATATATTTAAACGCCTGTGTAAATGGTACGGACTGTTATGGAATTGTTATTATCGCGGCGAACGATAAGGCTGGTGTTTGTGAATCAAATAATTTTCCTTTCACTTAGAACGGCAAGACTCGGTGCATGTGAAGTTAGAAATATTTGAGTGTATTCGATTTCGTAGTTTAAATGGATAATCACTCTATAGGTATACCGGAGAAGACAGCATATTTAGTTTGTGAAAAGGTTTGGGGATTATAGTATATATATATATATATATATATATATATATATATATATATATATATATATATATATATATATATATATATATATATATACTATATATATATATATATATATATATATATATATATATATATGTATATATATATATATATATATATATATATATATATATATATATATATATATATATATATATATATATATATATATATATATATATATATATATATATATATATATATATATATATATATATATATATTGAAACAAAATGAAATAGTAGCGAGAGAGCGAACATATAAGTTCGATATTCACATCATAATATATTATAAATAAACATTTCCATTTACCAGTACATACAACATATTCAAATCAGACATAATTATTACAAATTAAATGAAGCAAATTATAACATACTTTATATTATGAAGCGAGTAGAAATAAAAGTAGAATATTTATTTAATGTAAAAATATATCCTAATGGTAATTTCAATTGACAGCTTCAAAGTCGAAGTAGCTAATTTATCTTTAAACAATATAAATTTTTATGAACCTAACATTATTTTATCTATAAGCGTTGTAAGTTGTATATTAGTTGTTCTGGAAACTAGGTGGGTGATGCCCACCCACCCACCATGAGAATCCCAAATTGGAAAAGTTTTATGTCACTAATTATGGTTGGAACAAAAGCCATTTAATGCAAGCAAAATAATGGCGCTTCCAATTAATAACCTAAATGGCTTTTACATTTGAAACAAAACTAGAAAAACAACAAATAGAAAAACAAATAAAAAAGTTGACTAGTGACGTTTGTGCAATCACTATTTCATAAAGCTTCCGAAATCGTTTGTACAAAAAATGTGCACAATATTTTGAGACTAGACATAGGTGTCACTTAATTATGTCATTTAAGAGCGCCGTTAGTTTCATAATGTTGGGAGCAGGACTAGAAGATTTGTGGTCAACAATATATACAAAAGTAACTGTTTATCATATGATGTCAGGTCATGCTTACTCAAGAGCTATCAGGGCGCATGTATGGTTCATTGGGCCATAACTATTTTGCTGTTGGATACAAACATGTGAAGTTACCAAGACTACATTGATGATTTTTTATACAGATGGTTTCCGTAAGAAAACAATATCCTCGGCAGATATTTCAATAACGGAGATTTTAGACAATTTACTACTGAATACTAATAACGTTCGGAACAAGTTAAAAACGAAAAGTAATACCTCAAAGCTATGGATACAATATCATGATAGTGACTATAATAAAAAAAAATAAATGCTGAACGCTATGAATATTGGAAAATGCATGTTGCAGCTGTAAAAATGATGATGCTCCATTTACACGCTCAGGTTATTAACACTATGCCAAGTCGGTATGTGCATAATATGACAAAGAATTGTGTAATCTTGATTCTTTTACGATAAGTCGTACTAACAAATCATGGTCTAGCACGTGGACTGTGGCAGATTTTGTGTATCGAACAATACTTTTTGAGATCAGCAACTTTTCAAGTTCTTATTTTCAGATATCCTTCTTGGCAGGAGGCATCCTGTATGGTGGGGTTGAAATCGGTACGTGGTCACCTATATCAATGTAAAGTTCAGCACATGGAGTTGCATCTCCCCCCATTACAACAATATCTTGGTCCTTTTATTTTTTTTAAAGTCCATAGTGTTATAACAGGGTCTGTCCTTGTGTGGATGTTTTTCTTTCTTGGTACAGGTATACACATTTTCGTCCGCACCTACACGCCGAATTGTCAGAAAGGCGTGAATTAAAAACGGGGTGATCAGATATCATAGCTGATAAAATCGACAGAATTGCTTATAAGACAGCTACTTCGAGGTTACCTGTTCAAGCCGCTTCTGGGACTGAAGCCGCCGGAGTGAGGAGAGCCGTGGGACAGCCATATTCAGTAACATACTCATTAGCCTGGGGAACCTGCCCTTTCCAAAGGGCCGCACGGGCCTCGAAGAAATTATCTTTCGAAAACTGGTACCATTTATTTGCAAGTATCTATCTGTTGCATCAAATTATAGTTATTTCCGCATTTCCGATAGTAATATTTATTTACCGTTTACCTTTTCTTTTATGTGTCTATGAACCTATTTGTTTTAAATGTTAGGGTGTCATGTCACATGCGAAATGCACCTATTGTACTTCATAAGTGTAGCTTTATATGTACCTATATGTTGATAATAGCTCTGTGATTATGTGCTTAAAGAAAATATTCATCTAGTCACCACTGAATTTTAAATAATAATTACCATGTAATTATATTAAAATATATTGCGGACTTATTTTTTATTGACACCCAGGCTATTTTTGTAGTTTAGTAGCTCAATATCTAAGATTTTATAAGCTGGTTTTCTCTACAAGTGTTTTCTTGGTCTAAATCGACCTCAACTCAAACAACTTTGCACCCACCTTTTCTCTATATTGAATATCTTTATATATAAATTTTTGTTACATCTTTCAAGAATAATTGTTGAATACCACCGTGCAATAATAACCGCAAACACAATAATATGCGAATCTGAAAAACATATCAAATAAAATAATATTCCTCTAGGTACTAGTAATACATTAATACAATACATAATAATTATTGTTTTACAATAATTATATTATTATCATAATAGTTCTGCACTCACGTTCTGCCTAAACATACAGTTTATATTTAAATATTAACTTTGGAAATGTTGTTTTTCATTATGTTAAAGTAACTAGTAGTAATTAATCAATATTTCAAGATCTTCTCGGGAAAGAACAAAAACCACAGACAAACAAGTTTCTGGTGTTAAATGGAGTTCAGTTGATAGCTTAAGGCCATTGTTTATCTTATAAAAAACTGAGCACTTTCAATAGATATTGGCCTTTAAGTGAGCGAGTGTATCAAACAAGACTATAGAAAAGGCTTCTACCGACCGGTTCTATTGTGTCTTTCAATAATGAAGCTTACATCAAAGGAATAATTTACTGCTAGCTAACTGTGAAATTACTTACGCTCAGTTCAGGTTTCTATCTCTGCCGTATGAATATATTAAATTCTAAACAGTTTGCGAAACTTTACGGCAGATAATGTAATTAACGTAATTTATTTGGATCAAGTATATCCATATTTTTTTATTATACCTCCCATATTTACGAATCGTTTAAATGCCTTATCTTATATTTATATCCGTTACGTATCATTTAAATACATCTTTATATCAGTAACGACAAATTTTAGTTAAATAAATTACTGATCAATGTATTTTGAGTCAGTAATTCCGAAATATAGCTTATCTACTAGTCTCATAAGCTTGTATTAATTTGATCTGTTTAAGAGACATTCTCAATATTAGATAATTCTAACAGAGATTCATAAGATATTCATAATAATATAGGCATGTTTTAGACATTACTTAGATAAAATTTTATTATTAACAATACAGGAATATAGTTCCTTCCTACTTATATAGTGAATCACTCATATTTGCTACGATTTTTCATATAAATGGGTAAAGTAAAATAAGGCGCTAAGTAAATAAGAAAATTGTTTTCCTTTTTGCTATATGAGTTCCTTGAAATATTATTACATATACCTAATTATTAATTTCATAATTATAAATTACGTACTTTAAAATAAAAGAAGTTGCTCTGGCGATAAATACCGTGATGCTAGAGTTATACAAAATAAATACTTTAATAAGAAGACAAGATGAAAAACGTTTGTCCAAAAAAAAACGTATATATTGGCACGTGTATATCGGTTGCATCATTTTCAAATTAAACAGCAGCCTCGACTTCTTCATTACCCTCAAGTTTGGGCTCACCCATTTAACGAGCTATATTATTTTAGACGGCACATGCAACAACGGTGACTCCCACTTTATAGACTTGAAGACTTAAAACTAAACCTCACACAGGAAATCGTATTTTGAATATCCCAAAAATGTTTCAGTTCTCCAAATCAATCGGATACAAAATAAAAAATTGGTAGGATTTTGTGTTCCTATCTGACTCGTTTAATAAATTATCTGCTTGAGTGATAGTGTTTAGCAACGGAGTAATTAAATATTAAGTGAAAACTTCTTTAGGCGCGCTTTTCTTCTTTAGGCGAATGAGACTGGGCCGTCACGCATCACGCGCCACGCATCACGCGCCACGCAGCATTTCAAAAACTCTTATTGTGGTAGAAAGTAGAAACAGTGTATACAACCTCCTTCGTCAGTGCGGCATGGAGTACACGCCCGAAACCCTGACAAATCGTGCCAAATCGTTGACGTACATGACACTTTCTGACACAAGACCTACAAAAATGGACACATGCCATGAAAACAGCAACAAAATTGAAGATCTGTGCAAACTTGCAATGAATAGACATATCACTGAGCAAGGAAGGTACGTCCTTCACACACCCTTCAACAACCAAGAAGCCAAACATCATCACAGCTACAAAATCAGCTACGGAAATAAAAACGCAAAACAAGTTCCAAAGCCTGAACACGGCAGGCAAAACCAACGATAACCAGATACCTGAGACCCCCACCGGCCAAACTAGCACATATGCGGAGCCCGAGGAAGGAGAAATCGAGCCAAAAGAAGTCAAACCGCCCCAATCATTGTTCATGGGGCCTTCGACAACCACAAGCGTTTGACCGAATATTTAAAAATCAACCTTAAATGCAAATTGCACTGGAAACAAGCACTCAATACGACCATTTTATATACTGAAACGTTAGAAGACTGGCACACATCGATGGAAACTTTTAAGCAAGGCAATCTAGCATATCATACATTCACCCTCAAAAGAAGTAAGACCCACGCATTCGTCCTGCGAGGACTCCATCAAGACGGTATAAGTACTGAAGATATTAAAACCGAATTGGAACAAGGCTACCAGTTGAAGATAACAGCAATATACAAGATGAGAGGTACAAAATACAACAGTTATATGGTAGTAACAGACAATACTGTAACACATCTACAAAAACAGTGAAGATCATCAAGTACAATGTCGTCCAATGGGAGCGCCATATAAATAACAAAATCATTATCCAGGGCAGGACGGTTAGAGTATATATTTTAAAATTCGAAAATTTCACTTCACTTCAAAAAAGTTTTCACTTCTATCGTGTGGTCATAAGCACACATCCAATTTTTTATTTATTCCATAATCATCATATCCAACTAACCGCACTGTCATGTCATTGCCATTTAGTCTTTATTTTTTATTCTTGCTCTTATCCTTAAATTATTAAATATAATGGAATTATGAGGGACCCAGGCCACTGGTTGGTATACAATATGCTGTACTTTTAAATTGCGGTCACATACATCTTGTACGTTAAGGTACATATTCATTTGCTTTAGCCCATGCAACGAACACCAAAAGAAGAAGAAATATGGGAAAATTCATGTAGAAACCAATTTTGGCACAGCTATAGGGAAAGTTGTCCTTAACAACATACTAAAAGTATTGATGAGTGGGAGTTGGGCTAAGGGGCGTTGGGCTCAGGGGAGCTCTAATGGTCCCCTTTTTCAGTTTTATATTAATAACTCGAAAGCTAGAGCCTCTATAGTGAGACAATGTTCATAAACTAAATTAATATACTTAACATTTTCTACAAAAAATGTCTGATCTTTTCTCTGAACTTTTTTGAAAAATGTCTGAACTTTTTCGCTAGAATCAATACTTATTATAAGGAGGTATGGATAGAAAAAAATGAAATGTTTTTAAAAAATTGCTGTTTATTATTAAAAATCAAATTTTAGTGATAAATGGTCATGCAAGTATGCTGAGACCGCTTATTTATGACTTTATTGCATGTAAGCGTAATCTTGTATGAAAGGCTCAGAAGCGCTCCATTACGTTAATGGTAAAAAGGCGCATCATCTGTATGTCGGCTGTAAAATAGGCGATCAGGACAAGAACTAGGCCCCACACATTTGCTGTAATGCGTGTGCTTCTGGTCTGCGAAACTGGTTAAATCGTAAAAACACTTAACACACGCCTAAAACACTTAACGCCATTTTTTGACACATCAAAACATGATTTTTTGCAATAACATTGATAGTGTAATAAGGTGTAACATAGATAGGTCCTTGACAACGGCAACTAATTTTTACATTTCATTGTCATTTTCGTATTTAGCATCCCAAAATTAATTGGATACCTAACTTTGCATGAAAGATACAACATTTAAAATTTACTAGGTTTTATCTATACACACTAAAAAAGAAGCCTACCCTCCCACAAATCTGTTTATTCGGTGGATAAACAGTACTGTACTGTGGGTATTGACGTTACCTATCTCCCTGTGGATAATTTAAATCTGCGCAACTAGACAAAATGTCTAGTTGCTGTGTTAGTAAGTGTAAAAGTAATGGCGATAAGTGAGATTACTTCGATTGTCAACAGGTAAACATTCCGTTTGTTAGTTATAAAATTCACCTTAAATAAAAATATTTATAGGCATTTAAAATGTAGAACGACGGGAGTTATGGACGAATCTTATCGGCAGATTTGACTTAAATGATTACCCTAGGAAATGTGAGTTAAATGCGGTTTCGAACCTTTTATTATTTGCTCAATTTAAACATTTTAATATCAGCTTCATTTTTGGGAAAGCCAGTTCGAATTAAATCGAAGTGACGGCAGAAAATTGTGAAAATTATTACAGTTTAATGCTGTAGTAACAACCAGCTGGATACTGTGGGGCCCCGTCTAACAATCTATCAGTTATGGAAAATATCCAAGTAAGCAAGCGTTGGGTGTCTATAATACGGTGGTCGGTGCCGGGCAGCGCCGTTGATCGTCGATCGTCGTTGATCGTCGTCCTGTTGATAGCACAAGGTTGATTCAGTATATCTGGAACTGCATTACTTGGATACAATTTTGAAACGTGGGACTTTATTAAGAAAATATTTTCCAAAAAATCATTATATTTTTCATCAGTGTTCTTAATGTCAAAATTAAGTGGAAACTGGGTATGACACGCAATTGTCCAATATGAATTTTCTGGTTCCCAGTATCGATAATTTTGCTTTTAAACCATTTACCATTTAAACTAAATGAGGGTTCATCCGAGACGACAGTACGTGTCAGGAATTGGGGACCCTTTTTACATCGATCCATCATGACTTAGGAGATTTTTTTATTAATAGTGATTAATACAAACTAAGTAGGATTTAATCATGCTTTTTATTATGTTAAATTGCGATTTATTCGAAAGTATGATTACGTAATATACTTAATTACCTAAAATTTTATTACTCGCACTCGAAAGAGCAGAAGAAACTGCATCAGATACTTGAAAAAAGTACGTAGTTATAAATGTATTTTATTTTTTTTTCCTGATACAGACAGCATAAAAATTTGTTGGTTAATTAATTAATCGTGTTACTGCGTTATTGAGAAATGGATTGACTTTACTTTAATTAAATTAATAAATTTAATTAAAAACCAAAAAAATGTAAATATATTTGTATTTAAATTAATAATTAGTATTTGTATACAGGGTGTTTCATAATGAATTGTGCACATAGCGGCAATAAAATACTAACGTCACAATATATCGATTTGTCAAATATGATCTGTTGATAATAAATGTTGATAATAATGTTGATAATAACTGAGATACTTTTATATAATTAACCTTGAAATTTCTTATCGAGTTCAAGTACCTTTTTAAAAATCCAAAATTTTTTGTGGGTCTTTTTGGGTCGAGAAATCTGTTCATAGTTTTGATGCACATTGTACATCTACTCTACTTACGGAGCTTTTCGTAGGATCAAAACCTAGCAATATCTCAATTTTTTATTAAAACGTCGCTTTATCTATCTACGCAAAAAAGGCGTCGCTCGTAAATGTCCCACCGAGTGACCGTTCTCACGAAAACTTCAGATAAACATTTCGGCGAAACATCAATCGCTTACCGTTACATAACAATGAGATATAAAATAGTAAAATCTAAACGAAAAAAAATATGTCAATTCGAAATAATACTTTTTTAATTAACGGTAATTATAAAGTTACAGGGAGGTTAAATTATTATGCACAGTTTGATACCCTGTATCTCGGATATTATTAACATTTTACTAAAGTCATACCTATCTGGCCCGGAAAATTGTTATGTTTTGACGTCAGGAGTTTACTGTTGATCTATGTTATTTACTTCTTAATGGAAATGTCTGAAATACGTGAAAATAAATTGTTAATCTATTCTTTGATTAGGGTTTTCTAAGGAAAATTCTTCGCTGTTCTGACAAATATTTTTAATAAGAAGGGAATTAAATCTTAAATATGTTCTTATTGAGTAATTCTTAAGTAATATATATTTTCTACGGATGTGCGGTAAAGTTTACTTATACAAGTTTATAAATACGTCCAGGAAGAAGTACTCCACCGCACGTGTGCGTATAAATATAATGTGTGCGTTTGACGAAGTGTTTTACCGCACGTGAGTGGTAAAGACATATGTTTTTTACGGCACCATATTACCATTTATTTTTTAACATATTTATAATAAATTACATTATTTTTAAATTTTTTTGTTTAATTATATTATTTAATATTTTTATTGCTTGTAATGAAACTACATCTTTAAAAATCATAGCATTGATTGGCATAAAAATGTAGGAAGCTATAGGATTATACAGATGGAAAGTTTGACTTTTTAAGCTTATATTTTTTTAGTTTAGTCAACGCTCGTAGGAAAATATTATATCTAACACGTGAAGTGTCTTTTCCACACTTGATTGCTGATTGCATTAACTGCAATCAGCGTGCGGAAAAGTATCACGTCCCGCACATATTAGGTAAATAACTAATACCTATGGATGCAATGGAAATAGTAATAATTTTATCATTAATATATTGTAGAACATATAAGTTAATTTGAAAAGGTAAAACATTGCCAAATATAATAAAATAGACAAAAATATTTAACAAAAATTTGGAAGAATTAAGTTAAACTCCAAATATGTAAATTTGCCTCTTTCGGCCGCGATTATATAGTGTTGTGGTAGGCAGGTTATTCTGAACAAGATTCCGAAGAGCATCTAAAACCGCACCTCGAAGTCTCAGTTCGTTTCATTTTTATCCGTTGTCAAACCTATTGTCCAGTAGCGGACAATAGTTAAGCATAAATTGTTATTTGATTCATACTTATTCAATATCAGATCCATAAAAAAATCCAAACTCAAGCCGATATCACACTGAATAACATTTTTATAAAACATTAGGTAAAAGAGGTAAAAGTTACTTACCTGTATTTATTGACAACCAAAGCCTTTAGGACGAAATTTGAAGCTATGATAAACTCTTAGAGACATTAGGCATGAAAAATACTAGCATAAGATGATTTAAATCATATGTAACTAATATTATCTGATGCTAACTAACTGATGTATTTGACTATTAATTTATTAATTTAAAAAAATTTAATGGACAGCAGTAGCATTATCGTTAGGCCTTGGTTTATTATATGTAAATCCCTTTTAAAGTTTAAATTAAACGATATAACTTATGTATGTAACATTGTATGTACAGGGTAAGTCTCTTAAGATTGACACCCCCCTTATCTCACTTATCCTTTGCCGATTTAACTCATTCAAAAAAGGAGTGGACGCGGTTTTTGATGAACTTTTATAATCTGAGCACGGATATTAAAAATTTCGTAAGATATACAGGGTGGAAAATAAAACATGATTTTTTTAAATGAAATACCTCGTATATTTTTATACCAAAATAATGTCCTTACTTTTCTGAATAAAAAAATATCTAATTGTTATATAATCACTCCACCTGTTCGTGAGATATTACTAAAAACTTATCACATTACGGGTGTCAATTATAAAACAAAAAACATATCAAGATACCTCTGGAAACAATGCCATTTATTGAGGTAATAAACAACTAATATATAGGTGACAATAACAGTAACGCCTAATAAAGACAAATAAAAGTCAATATTAATACAGTAACACAATTTTATTTATTTACACGTAACGTAATTACATATCTTCCACGTAACCACCACCATTCTGAATACACATTTGGCATCGCTTTATAAAATTGCTTCTCACCCTTTGAAATATATCACCATTTTGGTTTAATTCCTTAATTTTTACACGTATGCATTCTTTTAACTCATTCATATTATTAAAAACCCCAGTTTCGTATATATCTTGTTTTATCGTACCCCAGAGAAAAAATCCATAGGTGTTAAGTCTGGACTTTTAGCGGGCCAATGTATAACACCGTGCCTTCCTATCCAAATAGGATATTTTCTGTTTAGGTATTCGGTGACGTTCCTTGCAGAGTGTGGTGGTGCTCCATCCTGCTGCCAAATAACAGATCTGTTGTCCACTAAATTAATATTATCTAAATAATTTTCAACTGGATGTTGAAGAATATCCACATAACATTTAAGCATTTAAGGGCCCATTTATAAATACAGGACCTACAATAGCATCCTTGTGGATGCCACACCACACGTTTACAGTTTGGTATCCTTGTTTTTTTATTTTTTTACAATATGTGGATTTTCCCCTGCCCAGTAATGTGCATTTTTTCTGTTAAAAATTCCCGCAGTAGAAAAACTGCTTTCGTCAGTCCAAAAGACATGACTTAGAAACTCATCATCTTCCTCTATTCTATCAAGTATGTCTCTGCAGATGGTTAACCTGTCTTGAAGGTTGTTGTCGTCTACATATTGAAAGGGAAAAATACTATATGGTTTAAAATTATGGCGATATAATATTTTTATCACACTTCTTTATGATATATACAATTCTATTGCTGCGGCATAGGATGATTTAGATGGATTTTCAGCAAAATATAATAACGCGTTGAGTTCTGCGTCTTCTCCTGTTTTTGTTCCTCGCCTTTCCCTTTTCTTGTCTCTCAGAGATTCGGTATTCCTAAACTTTGCATAAATGTTTTTAAAATTATTTTTGGAAGGAGGTAGCCTTTCTCGAAATAACCTAACATACTCCCTCCGAGCAAGAGACTTATTCTTGTTGCACTGAATATAAATTTCAAGTAACTCTTTTCGCTCTTCCAATGAATATACCATTTTCAAAATAACCTGCTTCTTTACGAACACTACGTATTTTTTACGCTGATATCTAAGAGAGTGAACTACTATGTCACAAAAAACTGGATGACATCTGTCAACAAATAAACAATGCATAACATTGGTATCTTGAGATGTTCTTATTTTATAGTTGACACCCGTAATGTGATAAGTTTTTAGTAATATATCACGAACAGGTGGAGTGATTATATAACAATTACACATTTTTGGATTCAGAAAATTAAGGACATTATTTTGGTCTAAAAATATACGGGGTGTTCCATTAAAAAAATCATGTTTTATTTTCCACCCTGTATATTTTACGAGATTTTTAATATCTGTTCTCAGATTATAAAAATTCATCAAAAACCGTGTCTACTCCTTTTTTGAATGAGTTAAATCGGCAAAGGATAAGTGAGATAAGGGGGGTGTCAATCTTAAGAGACTTAACCCTGTACTTAACTTATCAGCTCCACTCAATAGTTATTCATTATAATAGACCAGGCGGTATCTGTTTTGAATTACCTATATTTGGATAAATCGCATATGCTCGCGAAGTTTTTCTTTAATGGGTTAGAAGTATTATTAATAATAATTTCACTATGCTTCAGTTCAAAAACATGGGCTATCATTTTTATTAAAAAATTTTAATTTTTTTAAGCTCATATAACTCGGAAGCTATTCGTTTTTGAAAAATTTCGAAAAGGAAAAAAAGTTTTTGAATTAAAATTTACACACAATAGAACTTGATGCGAATCAAAAAAAATATTTTTATTGCAAATATATCAAAAACAACTAAAAAAGGGGAAAACCCGACTTTTTACCGAATTATTTTTCAAATACTTATTTTATATGTAGGAACTTCATATTTGGACAAATATGGCTTTGAAGTGTGGTAAACCATCACGCCAAATTTCATGAAAATCGGTGATGTTGTTTTTGCACAATATTAATACAAATCAGATTTAAAAAAATAAAAATTGAAGTTTTGCGAAATTAACAGGGTATAAACTAGAGCTTCTAAATTTTTTCACATATAAGAGGGCACTCAAACTTTCAAATACATTTTGAAAAATTGCAATCCGTTAATTAGGAGAGCCGTGGTGATTTTCTAATAAACGTTTAATTTATTCGCTTATAAAAAATTTAAATAACTAAGAATTTTTAAGGATTTCTTTTTCAAAAACAGGAAATTAAAGTACTCGAAATGACTCTTCTTTAAAAAAAGGTTACTAATCATAGATTAGTTCCGGAATTACGATCGATGAACGTTGAACGCGATTTACAATGAAACTATAAGGGTACGAAGTATTTTTTAGAGAAATACCTTTGTTGTTCCAAGTACTTACGGGGTATAAGTTTTAAAAACTTACTAATGCAACCTAAAAAAAAACTCGTCTCGGGCAGAGCTCAAAATCAAGGGGAAACATTTTTCGTTTTATTTTCCATTTTGCATTATGCTAAAGTTTATAGAACACATATACTACATTACATATTATATATTTACATAATATATACTTATACTACTTATTTTTTTAATAGCTTATATGACCAATACAAAAAAAAATTGGCAAGTCATAAAATCTACAAATATATTTCTTAAAAAAACTATAAATACACAAGTCATAGTCAAAATGTAAAAAATAACAATTCACAAATTATAAAACAAGTGATGTAAAACGTAGGAATTACACAAATATGTATTTAAAATAGGAAAAGATGAAGTGATGAAGTCAAGTCCATTACCCAAATTATGATTCACAGCATCAAGCAAGTAGCATCAAATAAATCAAAAATTATGATATTACAACACCACACATAATAAGGCATCCGCGACATGTGGCATTTATGGGTGTGGGTAGTTGGCGTGGTGGTAAACCAAAGAGTTATAACGTTAGACTGACTTTATTTGAAGAAATTAGACAACTTTTGACGGTCGTCACAGCCGACGAGATATAGAGAGATAGCAGTAAAATAAAATTTACATAGCATTTTTACTGGATATTGTTAAAAATCCAGCAAAAGTCTCAAGAAGTTATAACCTCAATCACTAGAATCCTAGTTACAAACAAAAAGGAATTTAATTATACGTAATTGGACGTAAGAAATACAAAATGTTCCGTTTAAACTGAAAAAAGTTATGGCGGTCTGCAGTAGATCAAATGTAACGAAAAAAATTAAACACTTCGTATTTTAATTTTTAAATTATTTTAATTGTAGAAGGTATTTCAGATTATGCTTTTTCTACATGTCAAAAAACAAGGGAACTCGTAATTGAAAGAAAAAATTTATAAATATTCTTACCAACTCATGCATATTATTATGTCAAATATTTTATAAAATGTCAGATATCTCAGAAACGCTTTTGCATTTGGTAGGTATAGGGTACGTTACATATTTTTGGTTTGTCTTTGAGTCAACTTTTTGAAAATTCAATAATATATAAGATTTCATTTAAAATAACATTGGCATTAAAATAAAGTTGGCGTCGACCTCAATTATAAGCGGAGGTACCAAATGGTTATAATTTCAATGAGACCACCCCCTATGATACCCTATAGTATCCAGCAAATATAATCCAATTTGCTCAAGCCGCTGCAGAGTAATGTACATAAAAAACATACATAAAAAAATACACAAATCTAATTTATAACGTCCTTTTTTGAAGTCGATTAAAAAGAAACAAAGCTAACACAAGGCGGTTTAATTTTTTTATATCTCAATATTCAGAGATTCGGGGAAATTCAAGGGGAGATTTAAGGGGAATTCGTGGAGATTCAAGGGGAAACATTTTTCGGAGAAAAATATTTCCCCTTGATTTTGAGCCCGGCCAGAGCCCCCCACTCCTTTCTCCTTCTCCTTAGGAAAAACTCTGAATCTAGTTAGACTATAAATAAAGGTCGAAAAGAAATTTATTTTTAATTTACTGCCGGTTGATATTCATTTTTTTGTATATAAATCTTTTGTATGTAAATTTTGTATGATTTTGCATTCTAAACACTTTGCATTCTATATTTTTTTAATATGCATTGAGAGAAAACATTGTTGCTGTGAACCCACAACAATTAATCAACCGAATGGTGTGTAGTTAAGGAAGGGCCTAAAATAATGTTTCACATGATACACCGAATCTGAATAAGCGATAGACTGTTGCATTATTTATAGAGAACGCTGTATCCCAAGATGACATTGTAACTGCAAAGGCAAAATTTCTACTTGCCTTTTATAGGGCGACATAATCCCAAGCGCTCGATGATATAGATATTTTCCTACCATCGGTGGGCTCGGGGGAGAAGGGTAACAAGCCACACGTTTGAGTAAAACGAGTTAAACTCGCAGTTTCCTGTTTTAGTAGATACTGGAGCTACAAAACAGATATCTACGCTATTAATTAGTAGATGAGCCTAGAATGATCCATAAACACTCCATAAATATTTGTTTTGAAGCTTCTTTATCTAATAAAATAGGAAACTGCCAGTTTAATTCGTCTTTCTCAAATGTGTGGCGTGTCACCTTTTCCCCTCGAGCCCCTCAATCATTTTATCAGTAAACAGCAATTACCTTCCACTTTTAACTTGGAAGTTATACCTCCTATAAGTGCAGCAGCTGCAAATTATTCATATAGCACTCATCTTCAAGTCCAGCAGTGGATGGGTAATAATTTAGCATCGATGGCCTCGGGTTGGCCGTTAAGCCATGGGATTTTGAAACCAATTTTGACGCGTTTGGCCCCTAGCAATTTACTGAAGCTCATATCATGTGGTTGAATATCGGGATGCTCAAAACGCTGTGAGAGCTCTTCAGCAGGAAAGTATTCTCCCATAATATGTGGATATTGCCAGGGATTATCTTGTAGAAGATACATTGACAACTACATTGATGATGAACTAATGCCATAACTATGATACAGATTTATAAGTCGATGCTTAGACAGCAGTGTTCCTAAATTTCTAATTAAGTATGTTATTGGATTTAATTTAAACACAAGGTAACTGCAATGATCTTTCCAATTCAAGCACTCATCCAGATTTATGCCCAAGAAGCTACTCTGTACTACAGTACTGCTGTGCATCAAGGGTGTTTCGTTGGTTTTCATATCTAGAGCCTAAAATGGTTTTTATCTATTTTGAAATTGTGTTTTTCCAATATTAAAATGTAAGGTATTTAGAGAGAATACCAACTAGGTACTCGATTAGATTTATATAGATATGATAACAGACTTATCATCGGTATATATAATAAAAGATGCAACTGTTGTCAAGGCATCAAGATCATCATAATATATAATAAAAATAGGACATGACCCAATATTGATCCCTGAGAAACTCCAATAATTACTCCAACACATTCCAAATTGATTGTTCAATGATTCTATCAAATTAAAAAGAGCGGACCCAATTGTGAGATTAACAGTTTCTCATGGTTGATGCAGTCGGACGCTTCCATTTTAGGGGATTTTAAGATATTTATTAGGATAAACAATCGTTCGAAAACAGTTCGCCATTAAAACGCCAAGGGCAAAATATTTTTTTTAGATTTTTTTTATGGGATCATATTTTTTGTTTCCTGGTTGCATTTATGGTAAATTTTACATTAGGCCGTTATTATAAGCCAGTCATATGTATATTTAAATCGCAAACTAACGGCTAGTTCTGATTTTTTATTATGTTGTTAGAACCACTACCAGGAGTATATATCGAATGACCTGTGCTAACTTCTTAGCACCGCGAAATTTTCCCTTTTTTTGTTTTTTTTTCACTAAACTATGCGTTTGTTTTTAAAGTATTTTATTACGTATTTTTTAGAAGATTAAATTTGCTACAATTTTATACCAGTACCAGCTCTATAGCACAGGCCTTTCGAAGCTGCAAGCTTAGATATACACTACTGGTAGTAATCCTAACAACATATTAAATAATCAAAACTAGCAGTTAGTTTGCGATTTTAGCGATATCTATTGTACTATTTGACTGACCTATTACCTATTGATTAAACTATATTATGTGTATCACTGGCGCATTCGCCATAACAAAGGCAAATAAATTCATAATAATTTCTAATACTTTTAATTTTTCAATTAGAATATTTTTTGTATTAATATATTGATTCTCAATTATCTGCTCAATTTTTCTTGGTATAAAACACATAACACTGATTTTTCTACTTACTCTTTTACGTGCTTGTGGAAAAGCTGTTTTTTAAGCTGTACACGCATGCTATTATACGTTTATAGCATATTTATACGTATAGAAACAGGCAAGTAATTTGGGATTTACTTATTGTAAATTACTCTGGCCTTAAAATCCAGCATATTTTAGATGGTATACGATAACCAGGAATATGGTATAGAAGAATATAGTTTTTTATATGTAAATATCAATTATTATGCATCCTTTCCTCTGTTACGCCGAATATGTATTTACTGATACTGTTGCTCATAAATAAACATATCTACAAAAATATAAAAATATTCAGTATATTATTTGAAAACCATTTTTTCTGAATAGGAAAACATGATATTTGCAAATTTGGGCATCAGCCTCACTCATTTGATAGACTGTCACATCCGTCACATCTTTCTTAAATTCTACATGTGGCAGAAATCTCAAATATGAGGGAGAAAATCACGTAGTAACATCTGCGTACATAATACAAAGGCCGTATTTCTGATATTAAATTAAAATAACCCTCTAGCTATGTTTCAATATACATCCTGTATTTCAACAAAGTTAGAACCCTTAAATAAAATATTCTGAGCACATTTACCAATAAACTGGAAATTTCTCGGAAGCGGCAAGTTTACTGTAATTATCTGTGAGTGTGCGTATACGCTATCCCATTACCAATTAGTATCATCTAAACCAGTATTTAGTCTGTTACTTTCCTAAATGAAGCTTATTGAGCTAGTCGATTTATTTTTACTGAGAACGGTAGCCATTTATATTGTTTTTGTTGTAATATTATCAAAGATAACTTTTTCAATTAGTCCTTGTAGAAGGTTCATATGTTAAAGGATTTCTGTTAGATTATTATTAGGAGTATCAGTCAGTCAGATAGTAATTCATGTTTATATTTGCCTTGTTGCTGTGTGTCATTTGAACGAGGGAAAATTTACTACTTACTAGAAAGAAATATACCTACTATTGCTATGAGGTCGCGTAAATTGTATTATCCTGCGTTGGTTAACAATAGTTAGGAAAATTCACACATTTTCTTTGTTCCAAATATTTTTCATTATGCTTAATAATCGTTGTTCTGTAACATTGTTGTTTTATACAATCAAACCAAAAGTGGCCACCTAAAATTTGGTTATTGTTCATTGGTGTCGCAAATACTTGCATCCTGAATTAGATTTCAATTGATGTCAACGACGGAGCTATCATATTCATCTTTCGATTGTCAGAAGTATCCTTAAATGTACCTGGAGCTTGGTTTTTGTGTACATCAGTATTTAGTGTGAGTGTATTGTTCGTCTTTATTATATCATATTATGTGATAGTAAATAATTCTTGTTGAATTTAAGGAGGTTTGGTGTTTTAGAGATGTATGTAAAGTACCTACCAAAGGATGATTTGGTATATATGAATACTTTTGATTTATATTTTTGCAATTAATTTTCAGTTTATTTAAGTAGAGATGTAGATCCATATCAGTTTATGATGCGGTAGAGATAAATAATATATTTCTGAATATGGAAATTATTAGGTTCAAAATATATGTCATTAGGGCGTTTTGTTGTGGGTAATATTGTGTCGCTTTTGATGTGGGCGATTATACGTAAATGTTGGTAACGTGGTATTTGCTGCTCAAGGCTTGTTGTAGGTGGCTGTTGTAGGGGATATTCGTATAATGGTAGTTGTGGAGTTTGGCTAAACAATCGTATTTATGTGTGGTAGTTATAACACACACACACACACACATATATATATATATATATATATATATATATATATATATATATATATATATATATATATATATATATATATATATATATATATATTTTGTGAAAAGTAATCTTGGGTTTGTAGCATTTCATTACATAGAAATAAGCAAATAGACGAATAAGAAAGAAAACACACTTACCAGTGCTATGTCTGGACACGCATACGGAAATGAACCACTATACATACGAAAACGAACCACTTAGAAGTTGTACAAGTTCTTTCACCTTTCTTGAGGATCTTCAGAGCAGTATACGATTTATTTCATTGATCATTCATACTTGAATTTAAATTACCAATACACCAACACTTGCAGTGACGTTTTATGACATTAGTTTTTGACGGAACTCATTCTTAGAATACACAAACCTAGTCTACTATTTATATTTGTTCTATTTGAACATATTATATATAAAAGCATTAGGCATACAGTTATCCAGAAGATGTTAAACTTTAAAATGCATAAAATCTTGTTGAACCTATTGAAAGACAACTACTTTTTCCAACTATATGCGGGAAAATATTGAATTATATATACAATAGAGTTCTGAAGCATTCAAAGAGGGAGTGATACATTTGAATGCTTCAGAACTCTATTGTATATATAATTCAATATTTTCCCGCATATAGTTGGAAAAAGTAGTTGTTTTTCAATAGGTTCAACAAGATTTTATGCATTTTAAAGTTTAACATCTTCTGGATAACTGTATGCCTAATGCTTTTATATATAATATGTTCAAATAGAACAAATATAAATAGTAGACTAGGTTTGTGTATTCTAAGAATGAGTTCCGTCAAAAACTAATGTCATAAAACGTCACTGCAAGTGTTGGTGTATTGGTAATTTAAATTCAAGTATGAATGGTCAATGAAATAAATCGTATACTGCTCTGAAGATCCTCAAGAAAGGTGAAAGAACTTGTACAACTTCTAAGTGGTTCGTTTTCGTATGTATAGTGGTTCATTTCCGTATGCGTGTCCAGACATAGCACTGGTAAGTGTGTTTTCTTTCTTATTCGTCTATTTGCTTATTTCTATGTAATGAAATGCTACAAACCCAAGATTACTTTTCACAAAATAAATATGAATAGCAAAGAATTTCAAAGCTAATATATATATATATATATATATATATATATATATATATATATATATATATATATATATATAGAGTGTAAACAATGTT
>CAXKVY010005802.1:0-22544 GCA_964058915.1 Tetropium fuscum
TGCCAGATCTAAACTCGGTAATCCATTTCTCTTAGAAAAAGAATGAATTAAACGTACAACAAAACATTTAATTTCATTATCGATGTCCAAAATTGCTTGTGTATCACCAACCTTGGTGGTGCCTGAAATTCATGTTTTCTAATATTCATGAAAAATTTTCAAAATACTCGGAACACTAACACAAATTAATAAAATATTGTATATAGATAATAATAATAAACTCCGTTGTTTGTACCATGTACATGCAGGGGCGGATTGGGAACAATACTATTCTGGAAAATCTGCTGACATCGGCCCGGTTTGACACCCTATTTGCAAAAAAGCTGCGATCACAGACTGCAAATTTCGAAATAATTTTTATCGTCAAACTTGTTGCGGGTAGGTACATACCTACATATTTCTGTTTGTCTTTATGAAAGACGCAATAGCAAACATATTTTTGTAGTAACAAAAAAACATAATAAAGCTTTTTGTTGTGTGAAATTGAAAAACCTATCTATTAGAGGATTTCAATTAAATTATTAATAATTTTATTTTTTAACACAATAAAAATAATGGTACATGTATTAAAAATATATGTAAAACTAAAAAAATATGTGAAATAAAGGTTTTCATTACATATATAGTTCCTTATGGAGCAATGAACTATTAATTTATACCTTATCAATAATTGTGTCATTGTTTAAATAAATAATTTTATTAGTATTATATCTTTTTCCACGCTCATTAAGAGAAAAGCTTATAAGTTTTCGGCACATAATGTGCTTCTTAATCTATTTTTTTATATATTTTAAAGTGGAGAAACTTCTCTCACGCGCCACCTGAGTCGGTGAGAGTGTTAAAAGGTACTTGTAAGGTAAACTTATATTTGTATTTGCTTCGCTGAATGAATTGTATCTTTGGAGAGTAAAATAAACACACATTGCACAATTTTGACATCTCTTGCAGAGTACCATCTTGCTCTGATTTGCATTTTATACTTCAAAATTTTCGTTAATTGTGAAATCATTCCGTTCATTCAAATCATTCTTCTGAAATTGACTTTTTTATTGAATAGCAGCTGTTTGCCAAGCTCTCTAGTTCTGACTGTAACTGTTCTTTAGTCATATCTTCATTAATCGTCATCAGCTTCACCTTCACCAGCACCACCTTCAAACAATTTTTGTAGAGCATTGGTGGGTAGTTTATTATCTTTAACTTCTTGAAAGTTTGTTGGCGACAAGAAAGCCAAATCTTTATACAAGTCTGCATTTTTCTTAAATCTTGTCTTTCAATAGTTGTGTCTATGATTGTATTATGAACATTTGCTTCAAAAGATGTTACACTATCGAAAATTGTTTCATCTGAAGAACCAGATAAATGCATACATGCATTTGTTTAACTCATTTAATAATGACTTCCATTCTGTGTCTTTTTGAACCTAACGAAGACAGTGTGCGCTTCGGAAGACACGCCATAACCTATACTAATATATATTGTATGTGTTGACATCTATCAAAATTGATCTATCAATTGACATAAATTGTTTTAGAATGTCAGATCTACATGACAACTGTTCAAGGGCAATGTTAGACCGTAGGTATACCCAATAGCTGTCTGTTGCCCAAACAATACACTGTTGGATAAAGCTGTCAACCATCCCACTAGGTATTGTATCTATAAACTCAGGGGATACAATAAGGATTCATCAACCTGTATTTTAATTTTCGGATACTGGGTAATCCTATATCTTAAGCAATACGCAGTTTGCTTTTAAATAACATTAAACATTTAGTTCCGGTTGAGTACCTATATCGTACATGGCACAGTAGCAAAATAAATTAGAGTAGAAATACCTACATACCTAATGACTCAGAGGTCCTTCCAGTATCGTACTTTCGCACACCATAGAAACCATCTGAATATTCTCGATCATTTCTTCTACTCGGACCAGAACCACGTCCCCTATAGCTACCTCTCCTGTCAGTAATTCTACTGGGTCTGAATTCTGTAGAACGAGACCTTCCAACTCCCTTATTGAAACGGGCATCCCGAGGAAAAGAAGGGTATCTTTTGTTCGAATCACTTACGTCCTCATCTAAACTGTATTCGTAATTATTGTCATCCGAATTACCATAATCAAAATCATGCACATCTCTGGAGCTTTTTGAAGCTCTAAGCTTATAGGATGATGTGTTATTTGATATCATTACTTACATTCCGAATGAAATTGTTGTCATACACATACAAAAAATTGCTTATTTGCAATCTGCAAAAATAAATGAGAAATTATGTCAGTGTAAAATCAAAAAGTTACTTACAAATTACAATTACTTACAAATAATTCCTGGTATAAGTGCATCTGTCATTTATTAATATATTATTTTTTTAATTTCTTGGAGGAAAAAACCCTGCAGAAGCAGCATAGAAAATATAGATACTATATTTTCTATGAGAAACAGACAGTCACTAAATATTTACCACAAAACAGTGCAAAACATTGTCACAGAACCACAAAACATCTACAAAGACTCACACGTCACACGAACATTAGAAATGAATGCACCACAAAACGCAGCAGTGGTTACAAAATGTAGAAGAGCAGTGGAATACTCCAATACCCCATAATTAACGTTATAATAACTTATGAAAATCGGCTAAGATAAATAGTATTTTGAAACGATGGCTCAAAGAGAAAGAGATTTGCAAATGGATACTGTAGAGTAGTACCTAATGCATTTAAACTTTGCCGCGAGTATGCGATGGCGAAAAAATGGTGGACCGTCGCAACCATATGTCGCAACCAATGGGGTCGCAACCATAGGTCCATAGATAAGACACGCATAGGTCGCAACTATGCAACGATTATAGACTAAACAGGATTGCTTATCCATATAAGCGCAACGTTAGACAAACTCGTAGGCCCCCACCACGCTTTTGACGTTAGCGGATACGTACGGCGTAGGTTCATTGCCCCACCGGTGTATTTCCCGGCGTTTGTGTAGTGTGTCATTTGTACATTAACATCGTGCCTAGAGAAGCCTAGCATCAATTTGGAATCGACCGTTGGCGCAAAAGGATGCCGGCCGAACTTAACCGCTGACGTCAGATCTTGTCTAACAACACGTGGCCGATAAGCAATCCTGTTAGTCTATAATCCTTGGCAACTATGCGGTACTCTCTCTACCCTCTGCTCTGAAAAAAATAAGATGCCAGCCCCGCAGTTTGGTGAATTATAAAAATAATTTAGTATAACTGTCATATTAGCTTCTTCTATCTTCATATCAATGGGATTTGTACTGTTAATGAGAAAATATTGTTTGGCTATTGTAAATAATATAAACTATTTAAAAGCGGTGACAGTATTTATAGACATTTTTCGACATATTATTTCTGAATTTGTGGTTAAATGTATCATGCGATTATTGTAAAAATGCGATATAAAAGATTCGATATTTTTCAGGTAATCGTTTCCTTCTTCCTCGTTGTTACTTATTACTTTATTATTTAGTTATTAAATGTATTATAAACACCAAGATACATATTACATGACACTGAAAATGAGGTTAGATTACCTACAAATATATAATCTTTAATAACTATTTTATAATATTACCAATAATATAAATTTATCTGCAACTTACAATACCCAAACAACGTTTTGACTCTAAAAATCTGAAAAATCCTTTTTATACACATAAGAAGCCAAACTGAGAGGCATACTAAATTAGTTCTTAATTTCCTCACTAGGTGCATATCGCTCATATTTCATTTAGAATACTATATAATTCAGATATTTATTAGTATATAGCACGATACACAGACAACGATATATCAGGCGTCAGGCTACCGAACCAAACCGAACTTGATCGGTCTTGCGCATGTACTGTATATGACGCTATTGCGCAGAGATTGCGAGAGAGAGCATGATACAGAATACAGAAGGCACGATACACTGTGTACCGTGTTACGGGGTCACTGAAAATGTCTCGTACGTGACATCAGTCGCCTGTGCACTGACATACCGTTGTGTTAGTTGTGTGTGTTCCGTGGTATTTATTGCATGCTTTCCAGATCGTTCGTAGCCTAGTACACAAAAGGTTACGTGTTCAGATCCCCCAACTTTTGTTTTAATATTTTTTTCTTAATCACATACCTAAAAATATGTATACATGCCAAAGAAGACTAGTTTTGTCACAGGGTCGGCGACTGACGAAATAATAAGTTACGTTATGAAAAGTTAATCAGTGATGCTTAATACTTTTGTCTTCTTTTGGATACTTTAGCCGGTTATTAATTTTTAATTAAGATTTACGTGCATCCTCTGTGACTAATCCGTTGAAATAGCAAGTTGGCATTTACATGACTGTTGTGCTGAAGCTTTTTTTATTTGTTTTGTCTTTTCTGTGTACCATTTCACTATGACGGAGGACGGGAGTGGAATTAAATTAATAGTTACAGGTTAATATATAGGCCCCAATAGTCTTGGCTAAAGATGTCACCTCGATAAGAGGGGGCCAAGCGGTACCATCGCTCTTTACCCCTTTTTTTAAATTATATGTTGGTTAGTAGCGGGGGCTACATGATGTAGATGCAGTTTAAGGATGTAGTCTAGCTAGGTTGTTGTGGGAATTTGAGGTTGACGGTGAGCGTGCGGTATTCATGTTCTGTTAGCCTTGTCATAAAGCTAGGGATGCGTCTGTGTACTATGTATATAGTCGAGTCAGAGATTGGTCTAGTGTATGTTCTCTGATCCAGTGTCGTGAGTAAAATAAGTGAATACAGAGACATATTCACCTTCATATTATATCATTGGTGTATGCAATGTAGTATGAAGGTGATCTCTGGTGTATACATAAATCATGGCCGCGTGCACCGTACGCGTTAAACCTAGATTATGTTTAAGCCTGACTTATTTTGACACATTTGCATGCAAATTTGCTCATTTGCTCGCTGGCGCTCGTTCCGCAGAAATCTGCTTGTTACACAAAATAGTACTTTTCCCAACTGGTTACATAAATAGCTATTCGGTGATTAGAGTTCTATTCTCGAGTTCGATTCTTCTCTTGAGACTTACTTGTTGATGGTTTATATAGAAAATACTGATATATTTTGCCGAGAGCTCACACCACCCTCACCACAGAGCTTTGTGGATGTTCTGTGTCACAGAGCATAAATTGGACAACCACATGCTCGTCTTCATCTTGTGTTGTGCGTCAACCGTCAACCTCTACAAGCTTCTCGGCCCCGCACCCCGCACGTATTTTAAAGACCAAGACCGCGCAGACCACGTTTTGTTTCTGGGATTTCAGCGGTACAATTTTCATATTCTCTGTCAAAAACAGCCGAAAATCCTCAGTGAAGCGAAACTTTCGCCGAGAGGCTGCTACTATTACTGAAAATAAAAATTTATTAATTTTATCAAATCATGGTAAGTAGAAATGTATAGTAGATTTTCACGTCGTCAAGTTATTTTTAAAACTTAGGTTATGTTTTAGTTAGCATTGTTAAATTTTAGGCTGAAGAAGTGAACCCAAAGGCTTATCCACTTGCGGATGCTACCTTGACAACCAAACTTCTCAATTTGGTACAACAGGCAATGAATTACAAGCAATTAAGGAAAGGTGCAAATGAAGTTACAAAGACTCTGAACCGTGGAATTGCTGAATTTATCGTAATGGCTGCAGATGCTGAACCATTGGAAATCCTGTTGCATTTACCGTTACTTTGTGAAGATAAAAATGTTCCGTATGCATTTATTCGTTCAAAGCAAGCCCTTGGTCGCGCATGTGGTGTATCAAGATCTGTTATAGCTTGCAGTGTGACTATCAACGAAGGTTCTCAGTTAAGACCTCAGATACAAACTATTCAACAAGAGATTGAACGTTTGTTAGTTTAAGGACAAAAGTTATTTTATAGAATTTGACTTATTTTTTTTAAGATGGTTTCTATTGAAAATTTGCATATATATGCATGAACTTTTCATTTTAAATAAACATTTAATTATTATTTTTATTTCATCCATTAACCCTCATAGATTGTAGGATTTTTATTTCATTGGAAAATAAATTCACATAAAATTTTTTTGTAACTTTTAGTCAAACCACTTTTGATGTGTTCTATTTTTTGGTGTTTATTAGGTGCCTTATGAAGTACATAGTTATCCGTGGAAATACGAGTATTTATATTGCAATATTCCAACATGTTATTTAGTGATCTGCAGCATAATATGAGATGACAAACATGATCCCGTTTGTCGTCACTCCTACGTCGGACATACTTTTATCTGGTTTTCAAATTTATTTGCAAACGATAGCGAGTTCTGTGACTAGACCGTTTTAATAGCTGAATTTGTTTAATAAGATGTGTTAATGAAGTTTATTTTGTTAATATTATCTGGTAAGTATCTGTTGGTGGGGGGGGGGGAATTAAGCCTAAGTTATTTTGTGTTAATTATTAATTGTTGAATATATAGCGACTTCTGCCTTAATTCTATATTAGTTTCTATATTCTGTCTATATTGGTTTGGTATTTTTTCGGTTTATTATTATTGTTGTTTTATTGTATCTTTTTTGTTTGAAAATGCCGTTTTTAGTAACTTGGTTTTATTATGTGTCTTCACGGATATATTTTTTTATTTTTAAAATTTTTGTTTTTAATCGTTTTTTTGGTGTTAACCTTAATTTTTTTTGGTCTTAATTTTTTTTTCAATATTTTTGTGTAGTTAGTGGTGGGGCTAGAATGGTCTATACATATAGTTAAGGGTAGGGTATTTATTTAGGTTGTGGGAATTTGGGGATGAGGGTATGCCTAAGGGAAGGGCAATGATTTGATTACAGACAGAGAGGATTGATCATCATAAGCTTACCATTTCAGCCATAGACAAATGTCGAGCCCCCACCACGCCGTTTGACGTCGACTATGATGCCCGCCGTTTTTATATAATATAAACAATATATTGTTATATAAAGTAAACAATATATTATATAATATAAACAATACATTTTTATATAATATAATAAATAACATAAACATAGAATACTATTATCGATATAATTACCTACAATAATGTATCTATTTTAAATCGATCGTTGGCGCAAATTGATGTCACTCAAGCATCACTGTGACGTCACGACGTCTCATCGAGGAAGATAGGCTTCCTTCCCTTCTGTGCCTGTGTATAGTCGTTGAGGGAAGGGTTAGAGACCCTAAAGGGTCTCTAGGAAGGGTAGTTTTGGTGCGCCTCTGCTGTCAGCCTCGTGATGAGTTTACGGATTAGTCTATGTTCTGTGGTACGGGTATCTCTCATCAGGGGCGCCGACTACGTGGGTGCTCCGGTGCTTAAGCACACACAGGAAAATTTAATCATGATGAATATGACATATACCACGTATACATTATACATGCATCGTTTAGTCGGGACTAAGTGGGTTTGAACTAGTAAGTTCAGTCATGTATATGGTTGCTAGTTCGAACTAACTTTGTTAACTCGATCTTAGTAATCTCGAGCTAAATTTGTGCGTTAGCGCTTTTAGTCCGGTTCCAAAAATCATGTAAACGTTTAGCTCGTAATTCGAACTAAATTGGACGTTGTCAACTTTTAGGTGAGAAACTTTACAATTCAAAAGGCATTGGCTGAGCACGAAAGCTGACGAGACTCCCGAAGCTAGGTAGGGCGCCGCTAATACACTTGCGGATTGCGACGTCATATGTGCCATTCTCTCGGTACCTATTTTACGCGAGCTTCTTGAACTAGTCATTTCTCGATGTTTATTATTAGCGAACCAGATATCCACTAAACCGCTTGCCGCCGACACTGGTTTATGTATGTCAAATATGTAGTCGTTTCTCGATACGTCGGCACTCTTCTAGCACGCCTAGATGTTCAGAGAAACGTTCGAGCAGCGACGCCACTCTCCATAAGCATGCGTAACATAGGTGCCTACGTGGCAACTTTTTGCTTCCTCGGCGAAACGTTTGTCCTTACTTGAGCAACGTTCAATGTACATATCAGCGGTAATCTACGGGATTTTAGTTATTTAGATGATGATTAATTCTTAAGCTTAAGCTTACAGAGGCGTCACGTTTTTGTTCGTCAAAGATAATGCGTACCGCGATTTGGTATTGCGAATAGTATAATTATATTATATATAGTATAATTGCTTTGGAGGGGTCAGTAGTCCGTTGTATCACCAGCGAGCATATACTTTATGTAGATATACTATGGTATCACAGAAGAGAGAGCTGGGACCTCCGGTCTTACGGAGATATCGGAAGAGCTTATACTCTTCTGTGGTAGTATGTGGTCTGTGAGTATGGCCACAGCACTGGGTATTTATGGTGTTGTGAATTTTGATGCTGAATGTCAATGTCAGTTCTGTTGTCTGTTATTTGTGATGTGATATGTTATTGTTTTCAGATAAAACCACTTTTGCTAATGGAAGTTAATGTAAAAAATAAATACATTCTTTGTGATATATATATATATATCACAAATATATATATATATATATATATATATATATATATATATATATATATATATATATATATATATATATATATATATATATATATATATATATATATATATATATATATATATATATATATATATATATATATATATATATATATATATATATATATATATATATATATATATATATATATATATATATATATATATATATATATATATATATATATATATATATATATATATATATATATATATATATATATATATATATATATATATATATATATATATATATATATATATATATATATATATATATATATATATATATATATATATATATATATATATATATATATATATATATATATATATATATATATATATATATATATATATATATATATATATATATTTATTTTTGTTGTTGTGTTTCTTTGTGTTGTAAGCAGGAGTTAAGGAAATGAATAGAAATAGGAATCCGAAATTAAAACGGGAGGAATCTTTCAACCGGAATTCCTCAAGTAGTATTGAAGACTCACCTTATACACATAAGAAAAGTAGAGTTGATGATCGAGGAAGTCAAAGTGGACATTTTTCAGGGATAAGAGAAAGGGTCAGAGGTGAGGAGTCTGACTGGTCAAAAGATGAAGAACGTCATAATAGGAGAGGACACGATTTTGATAAGTATACAAATAATGATAAATATGATCAGAGCCCTGAAGAGGATTCATATTTGAAAAATATACCTACTTTATATAAGGGAGGAAGTCAAGGAAAAGTGGGGAAAGATTTCTTAGCAAACAAGCAAGTGGAGATGGATGAGTATACATTAGATCCATCTATTTGTAACTTTCAAGTTAATTTTAAATATATGGAGGATAATAGGTATCACTCCAATTGTTGAAGATGCAAAGAAAATGGTAGATGAAAGGAATTCTCAACCAACACAGATCCCTAAAAAATATCAAACCCGAAATGCTGGTACATTTGAACTGATACCTCGAAATACCAGTTATACAACGTCAATGTGGCTGAATCAAATACAAGAAGCATGTATTGAAAGAAATTTGGATGAGAAGTCTACTATACAATTTATGCACAGCAAAATGACTGGACTACTTAAGGCATGGTTTAAAACAGTTTCATCATATGACAACCTGGCCAGAGTTAAAATTGCTTATCATAAATACATTTCCAGATAATACTCGTTTTGCCTCTACATTGAGATTACTAGTTGATAGGCATAAAAAACCTGATGAAACTCTGACGCAATACTATTTCAGCAAGATGTACTTGTTAGAAGCCTGCAAAATATTTGGTACCAATGCAGTATCCTGCTTAATTGACGGGCTAGAGGGCGAGCAGTTGAGACTAGAAGCAGAGTCGCGTAATTTTGCAATGCCAGAAGTTTTGTATTCTCAGTTTCTATCAACAATTATTGATGAATATCAACCGAATTACAATGAACAGGTAATAATGGCAAAGGAGAAGTGTTCTACATGCAACAAAATAGGCCACATAGCTGCAGATTGTAGACACAATCAACCCTGTTCTAATTATAACCAAAAGGGGCATATTGTTATTCACAGTCCCTTAAACTTGAAGAAGTAAGTTTTACTCATTTTATTACATTAAATAGAAGGTTTGTGGATATATTGTAGATTAAGAAATTAAATTAGACTCATTTTGCATCAGCTTTGTTCAAATGAATCAACGAATGAAAACAATTTAGTAAACCAACTAAGTAACTAGCGAGATTATAAAACAGGATACGTTATTTTCTATGACTAAGTCAAAGTATATAGTTATATCGTCATTATAATCATGAAAATTGTGTATTGAAATCAACTTGTCCTAGTTATTACACTGTGGATGAACACAAGCATACCTACTAAGTAGACAAATATACCTTACGCTACAAATATACTACACACCTGTTAAACGTTCAAAATCATGACATTAAAGTTTCTCTTTAAAATCAAATCCATAGTAAGATATTTTATTTAATAAGTTTGTTGTTGTGAAATTCGATCTTTATATTTATTGACTACTTTCGTTTGTCCGGCAAACCTACAGACTCGTTAGAAAAGTAGCACTTTTACTTCTAATAAAACAATAGGTTCGATCATATTTGTTTCAACAGCCATTTCATAACAAAAAGTTGACAGTTGCCACCGAGCGCGAGTTTCTAACATTTTGTTGCTTGTCTAGCCTTTGTTTTTGAATGATAATATCAGTTACTATCATTACTATCAATAGTAACAATATCACAAGTTAGTTATCTTTTAACAAGAAACAACAATAAGTCAGTGTACTTATAAGTATGAAATTTAGGTACCGTTTTAATTACCTATTTGAATCAAAATTATTTCTTGTGAAATGTGAATGCATTCATTTTCTTTAGACCAGTAAAGTTTAAAAATCTCTCGAAAGATCTGTATGTGTAAGATTCAAAAGTTTGGATGTATGTAAGTATTTAATTGTCAAATACCTTATTATTTCTATTTAAGGTGTCAGCATTTTACACGTAATAATCTTAAAAATACTCTTGGGAAACCTCTTACACGTATACTCATATGTGTACATGTATATGGTTAAATAAAAAATAGAGAAAAAGCAAAACTACTGCGGTTTCGTAAAGAAATAAGAGTGAATCACACAGCGTTTCAATGCCAAGACAGCAGCTTTGTTTTAACGGCGGAAGACGAAGACTTGCGAGTAAGACGGTTATTTCCGAAACCGAGTATATTATATTCTATAAAATATTGAAAAATGTGTTGGGGTTGGGAAAAAAGGGGTTGTTGTAGAGTGCATGAAAGGGGGGGGGGGGACATTTCGCAGGAATGTGTTGGTGGTAGTTAGGAGGTAAACATATTAAAGGTCCCTTTTTGGATTTTCTCTTATAACTAGAAAACGGTGTGTGGTAGCAAAAACGAAGTAGAAATAATTTTCCACTCGTTATTAAGTAGGTACACTTATTAATCACGTATTGTAATTAAATAAGTTAATATTCGCCATATGAATACATTACTTTTTGGGTAAAGCTTGTTATTTTATTATTAATTCAGTTCTGCTTACAGTCGATCAAAAACAACTCCGTTCCAAGAAAACGCATGCGCAAAAACAATTTTCCAAAAGTATGTTTGGAGAAACGTTCTTCCCACCACTAGAAAACTTGAGGCAAATTCCTCATGGGTAACACTGCCCACTCCGTAGGCCTAAACGTCCTAGTAGAGAACAGGACTGTTCTCTGGTCCCGGTCAGGCAGCTCATTTGCCCCAGCGCATCGGGCTGTGTAGCTGTATAATCTTCAACTTTGTCATTGGGCTCTGCCGAATTCGTACAGTACTCAACAGTTCAGTACACAACATCGTTAATTCTAGTGACTACGGAATAAGGCCCCTCCCAAGGCGTCTCTAGCTTTGGCGACCTTCGGTTCTTCTGCTGTGGATTATACAATAATTAGACTAAGTCTCCCTGGTTAAACCCTCCAGAATTGGCCTTAGGATCATAACGAGCCTTCGTCCGGTCATTTGGTGTTGTAACAACTCATTGATATTTCTTAATTGTTCGGCCAGTTGAACTGCAAAATCGTCAACGGTAAGTTATTCTTCCCTTGGTGTCCCAAATACCAAGTCACATGGCAGTCTAATCTCGCGTCCAAATATCACACGAGCTGGGTGTCTGTTTCGTAGTTTCAGGAATGGAATCTCGGTATGCCATGAGGAAGAATGGTAAGTGACGATCCGAATCTATGATTCTTGTGGATCATTTTAGAAAGATGTTCTTTCAGAGTTCTATTATCAGTCAGTTAGATTGAAGATGAAGGGCTGTTGTCCGTGTGTTGTGTATTAGAGTTGGTCCGAGCGGAACACTTAACTGATTCGAAACATTTGAATCAATCAGATTAAAGATCCGTTCAAACTGATTCCGTCAATTATTCCGCTTATTGGAGGCGCGCGGTACTATAATGTAAACTGGTTCCCCGTCACTCCGACCGATTCCGAAATATATTATCCCTATATTATTAGGGCAAATGCCAAACGGCGATGGTTCAGTACATACAGTAAAACATTCTGTGATCATGATCAACCGAAATTCATACATTTATATGTTAATAAAACTTAATAATTAGTTAGATGTTACAACTTAGTCATAACAGATCATAATAATATAATATGCAAAACACCTGCCGAAATTATCCTCGGACATAGTAATTGGGATGCATATCTTAAAGAAATGTGTCCGAATTGATTTGGCCGCCTGGACGGCAGCACTAGCAGGACCACCCGAAGAGATCCTCAACTTAGTCACCACGGACTACCTAGGTCCTGTCTCCTACCAAAGAGACTGTACAGGGTAAGTCTCTTAAGATTGACACCCCCCTTATCTCACTTATCCTTTGCCGATTTAACTCATTCAAAAAGAAGTGGACGCGGTTTTTGATGAATTTTTATAATCTGAGCACGGATATTAAAAATCTCGTAAGATATACAGGGTGGAAAATAAAACATGATTTTTTTAAATGGAACACCGTATATTTTTATACCAAAATAATGTCCTTAATTTTCTGAATAAAAAAATATCTAATTGTTATATAATCACTCTACCTGTTCGTGAGATATTACTAAAAACTTATCACATTACGGGTGTCAATTATAAAACAAAAAACATATCAAGATACCTCTGGAAACAATGCCATTTATTGAGATAATAAATAAATAATATATAGGTGACAATAACAGTAACGAGTAATACCAATAAACAACATAAGCCTAATAAAAACAAATAAAAGTCAATATTAATACAGTAACACAATAGAGTAACACAATTTTATTTATTTACACGTAACGTAATTAAATATTTTCCACGTAACCACCACCATTCTGAATACACATTTGGCATCGCTTTATAAAATTGCTTCTCACCCTTTGAAATATATCACCATTTTGGTTTAATTCCTCAATTTTTACATGTATGCATTCTTTTAACTCATTCATATTATTAAAAACCTCAGCTTCGTATATATCTTGTTTTATCGTACCCCAGAGAAAAAATCCATAGGTGTTAAGTCCGGACTTTTAACGGGCCAATGTATAACACCGTGCCTTTCTATCCAAATAGGATATTTTCTGTTTAGGTATTCGGTGATGTTCCTTGCAGAGTGTGGTGGTGCTCCATCCTGCTGCCAAATAACAGATCTGTTGTCCACTAAATTAATATTATCTAAATAATTTTCAACTGGATGTTGAAGAATATCCACATAACGTTGTGCATTTAAGGGCCCATTTATAAATACAGGACCTACAATAGCATCCTTGTAGATGCCACACCACACGTTTACAGTTTGGTATCGTTGTTTTTTTATTTTTTTTATAATATGTACAATTTTCGGCTGCCCAGTAATGTGCATTTTTTCTGTTAAAAATTCCCGCAGTAGAAAAACTGCTTTCGTCAGTCCAAAAGACATGACTTAGAAACTCATCATCTTCCTCTATTCTATCAAGTATGTCTCTGCAGAAGGTGAACCTGTCTTGAGGGTTGTTGTCGTCTAAATATTGAACGGGCAAAATACTATATGGTTTAAAATTATGGCGACGTAATATTTTTATCACACTTCTTTGTGATATATCCAATTCTATTGCTGCGGCATAGGAAGATGTGGATGGATTTTCAGCAAAATATAATAACGCGTTGAGTTCTGTGTCTTCTCCTGTTTTTGTTCTTCGCCTTTCCCTTTTCATGTCTCTCAGAGATTCGGTATTCCTAAACTTTGCATAAATGTTTTTAAAACAATTTTTGGAAGGAGGTAGCCTTTCTCGAAATAACCTAACATACTCCCTCCGAGCAAGAGACTTATTCTTGTTGCACTGAATATAAATTTCAAGTAACTCTTTTCGCTCTTCCAATGAATATACCATTTTCAAAAGAACTTGCTTCTTTATGAACACTACGTATTTTTTACGCTAATATCTAAGAGAGTGAACTACTATCTCACAAAAAACTGGATGACATCTGTCAACAAATAAACAATGCAAATATGCATTGTTTCCAGAGGTATCTTGATGTTCTTATTTTATAATTGACACCCGTAATGTGATAAGTTTTTAGTAATATCTCACTAACAGGTGGAGTGATTATATAACAATTACACATTTTTGAATTCAGAAAATTAAGGACATTATTTTGGTCTAAAAATATATGGGGTGTTCCATTTAAAAAAATCATGTTTTATTTTCCACCCTGTATTGTTTACGAGATTTTTAATATCTGTTCTCAGATTATAAAAATTCATCAAAAACCGTGTCTACTCCTTTTTTGAATGAGTTAAATCGGCAAAGGATAAGTGAGATAAGGGGGGTGTCAATCTTAAGAGACTTACCCGGTACTTTTTTGCTGCCACGATTTTGCATTGACTTCCGAAAAGTGAATGAGGTCAGTCAGCAAGATGCCTCTCTACTACCATACTTACATCAACGCCATACTAGACAAACTCCGTAAAGCTTGTTACATATCTAGCATCGACCTTAAGCAGGGATACTGGCAGATACCGCTCTCCAAAAACAGCAAAGCAATCACCGCATACCGTACAATCTCGAGGCCTGTTCCAATTCCGAGTAATGCCTTTTGGCTTACACTCCGCTCCCGCCACATTCCAAGGGTTGTTAGACCGTATCATAGACCCTGAAATGGATTAACACGCTTTTGGCTACCGGGACAACATAATAGTATTGGGTGAGACATTTGAGACCCATTTAGAGAATCTAAGGAAATTGTTTCATCGCCTTCTCACCGTCAACCTACAACTCAACCGCTCAGTTTCAGTCAGTCAGAAAAAGTGGCATCCTTTCTTAGGTTTCCTATGTCCCATAATATCCGGGACATATGACGATTTCTGGCCGTAGCCGCCTGATACCCCAGATAGCACAAAATTATTCTTGTAATATTCCCTTAATAAATATTTGGAAGATTAAATTATTCCCAGAATAATCTATAAATGCATTGGTTATTACTGGAATCAGAAAAGTACACTCCTTTAAAAATTCATAGAATATTCAGAAGATATTAAAAACAATCCTATAAATATTTCTGGAAAAATGCCAGCTGTGCAATAGAATATTCTTGAATAGCCAAAGAAAAATATTAGGTATTTTATAAATATTCTCTATAACAAAATATACAGGTTGTTTTGGTGATATCAATAGTTGGTATAATTTAATTTAATTTAATATCATTTTAAGTATAAATTTATTAAATCAAAAATAATTAAATAATAATTAAATTTGTATTTATGTAATTTACTATAATAATGAATAGAACAACTTTTATTTTATAATTTCATTCTTACATAAATTCACATAACTGTCTTTTGCGTAGTGGCAAAAGAACATTGATAAACCCACAAAAGAAACCTTGTAAGTGGGTCAGTTCATGCTGCAATTCTGCCACAGAAGAAATTTTGTAGAGTTAATAGACCATTAATAATTTAATGTGTATAATTTAATAAGCATAGTGTATACTTGAGAATTAATTAATAAGTGTATAGTTTAATAAGCGTCAACTCATCAATAGTTAGAGTCTACGAGTTAACTCATTTAATAGTCATTTTGCTTTTGAGCATCGCTACTGCTACGATGTGGTACGATTCTGTTGAAATATATGTGCTTAGCTATTATCTATTATGCCTGTATGTGTTTACGCTTAAATGTGAATATAATATTCACTGGGGCTACTCATTATACTAGAGTAAATTTACAACTTACTAAAATGCGCCCTCTGTTCTGTGTGCATTGCATTACCAGCAGCATGCAAAAAAGAATATTCCATGATTATTAAGTAAAGGAATATTATACAACAAATATTATATGGATATTTACAGGAAATGTTCCATGTATATGATAACTTTAATAAACCTAGAATAATAGTAGCCATGCATATATTACTGGAATATTGCAAGAATATTTTGAAAAGAATATTTATTTTAGAACATTGACAGATTATTCTAAGAATGTTATGTGCAACTGGGACTCCCCCGCATCCGCCGATTTGGGCCTTCATTCTCGCAAATCACCGCTACTATAACAAAACTCCTAAGGAAGCGACAACGATTTCAATGGAGAAGAACCAAAAGTCGCTTTCCAACGGCTCTAGAAATGCCTAACCCAGGTCCCCGTGTTGTCTGCCCAGACTTTAATAAACCTTTCACTCTCCAGAACGATGCCTCAAAGTTAGGACTAGGTGTAGCACCCACACAGAATCTGCAAGGAGGCGATCACGTCATCGCCTATGCCAGTATATCCAGTCGCACTTTTGACTCCCGCAAAACAAAATTACTCCATAACAGAAAGAGAATGTCTATAGTGTGGGGGGTAAAGAAGATGCGCCTGAAGAAGATACCTGGAGGGATACCGTTTCTCGGACCGACCACCAATCCCTCCGTTGGCTACACTCCATAAAAAGACCCGACAATAAGACAACAATTTTTCTGCAACAATAAGACTTCGATATCAATTACAAAATGGGGGTGCTTAATCTTGTAGCAGATATTCTTTCCTGGCAGCCTTTGCCAGGACCCGCTTCCACCATGGAATCCGCAGATATGGGCCTCATAAATGATGCCCCATACTGTGAAGACCACCCCGATTATTGCATCCATGACAGCCCCTTCCGCCAATTCTGGGAACCCGCCGGTTACACAGAACCAGATGAAGGATCCCTGGAAACTCTGTGTCCCAAAGTCACTTCGTAAAACGTCCTAGAGGAAAATCACGATACGCTTCATGCCAGACGTATTGGAATCTCCAAAACAATTGCCAGAGTATCTCAAAGATACTATTGGCCAGGAATGTTCTGAGACGTCGCCAAATATGTCCGAAGCTGTTTACAATGTCAATGGTATAAAACAACATCCAGCTGGAAACAGTGAGTACGTACTCACCTAGTAGGCCCGTTATCCCAATCTAGCAAAAGACACAATGTCGTCATAAGTCAAGATCTGGTTACGAAATGGACCCACTATCATACCATCAGTATTGCCACCACCCGCAATGTTATCCAAGCCTCGTACGGTAATAACCCATAATGGCATCAAGAATATCAGTCGTTCCTTTCAAACCTTGGTGAAAGAAATCAGAAACCAACACCGCCTTACGCCCCCGTATATACCGCAAGCAAATACAGTGCAATGAGCCAAACGTAACAAAAAAACTATGGTAGCACAATACTGCGAAACAGATCATCGGAAATGGGACCAAAACCTGCAAGCCTTCCAATTGGTATTCAATAGCTCCAAACACGAATCTACGCACTTCTACGAATCTGCACCAGCATTTCTGAAATTCGGACGTGAATTAATGCTGCCCAACTTCCTATATCAGCACGAAACACAAGGACTCACAGATATACCAGTCGACGATAACCAGATACCCACCACTTATACTATATATACTAACCGAAATTTACCAATTAGTGCAGATAAATTTGGCTATGTCTTTTGCCACCCAAAGCCGACCCTATAACTTTCAGAGACGGGAGTGGCAATACCATGTAGACGACCAAGTAATGAAACAGGATAATCCCCTATAATCCGGTGCAAAACTCGCTGCAAAATATTCCGTCTACTATTAAATTGTCCAGAATATTATGTCTCAATACTCAACCATGAGTTTTATTCCAACAACAAACACTATATGTATTCTCTCTTACAGGAAAGTAATAGCCCGTAAACCGGACCCGATGGACCTCATTAACACAGCCGAGGCTTCATTCGGTGGCGATGTCAGCCCCCTACCAAACCGCAGCCATGAAGACTCTACCTATGAAGACATGCTCATTTCCCCTACACCCAGCCTCAGGTCAGAACCGCTGACAACCGACAATCAGGTGGGCAACCCTGGCTACTCCTTAGACTCCCCGGAATATGTTGACGCACGCCAATCTCCAGATACGGAGTCCTACTTAGCATATAACCGACTATTACCGGAGGATCATAGTCCAAGCAATATCCAACGGAAGCCGGTCAAAAACCTCCACCAAAAACACACCAAACGGTATATTTCCATCCGCAACCGAGACCTCTGCTGGAGGTGCGGAAAGTCTGGCCATTCCCGCCGCGAATGCCGATCACCGTCAGTGCTATTCTGCTCACGCTGTGGGTTAATGGGCGTCATGTCCCGAAATTGCGGTTGTAGACAACAACGCCGCCCAAAACCTACCTAGACCCCCATTCTCTGCAGTAAAACCGGGTTACACCTCGTTAGGATCATTCCTGTACTCCCCAACACATAGACGCAATCCAGAGGAGTCTACTGTGCCCTGATCCAATAGATGCCACCGGCAAAGAAGAGAACCTCTAGCTAGAGGACACTCCGACCGATTTTTTTGTATATATCGGTATAGAATCATAGTTCTTTGTTAATATAGATATGCATTAGCGTAAAGTAGGCTGCAATTGTGAAAGAACGAAAATTTTTTTTCTTTTAATATATAATACCTACCCGTTTATTTTAAAAGTTTAACCTGGAAGACCTTTAACGCCTTACTATAATAGGAATCAGGCAAAAATAATAAATGTTTATTATATTTTTTAGGAATTAAGAAAGAGGAGTGGAAGGTAATTTCCCCGTAGTTACATTTCTTTAATTATTATTAAGTACAGTAATAACGTATTGTAATTAAATAAATTAATATTACGTTTACGAATACGTTTCTTTTTGGGTAAAAAATGTTATTTCATTATTCAGTTCTGCTTACCTAACATATATATAATAATGTTAAACTTTAAAATGCATAAACACCTTCTGGATAACTGTATGCCTAATGCTTTTATATATAATATGTTCAAATAGAACAAATATAAATAGTAGACTAGGCTTGTGTATTCAAAGCTTATGCATGTGTATAGCAAAGAATTTCAAAGCTAATATATATATATATATATATATATATATATATATATATATATATATATATATATATATATATATATATAATATATATATATATATATATATATATATATATATATATATATATATATATATATATATATATATATATATATATATATATATCGTCTATTGGATGCAGAACTAGCCTAAGTCCACTTTTGTCATTTTTTGAGTTAAAATGCCGTCTTACACATCTAAGAACGCCGAATCTGACTGCAGAACTAGTTTATGTCCAATGTTAAGCTATCCCCACTACAGCGCCGCGAACCGACTAGCCTAACTCAGGAAGGGTATATTATTTCAGTGCAGAAGTAGCCTTCGTAGCGTGCGTATGTCAAGTGGAAATACAGTGTGGACATAAGATAGTTCTGATTTAATAACATCGGACTTGGAATAAATTTATTTGGACATAGGCTAGTTCTGACTTGAATTATATGCAAATTTCTTGTAACCTGCTCCAAAAATAATCGCTTTATTTTTTATAAAGTCACCAATAAGATGAATTCCAGAACTTATAAAATGGTAGAAATAGCTCGGACTAAAAATAAACTGATTCCGGAAACAGGTAAGATACAAAAACATGTTTATTTATTATATTCTTACTTTTTTTGGTCGTTTTCCAAAATAAATTTGTATATCGGTATCGACTTCTTTGTTGATTTAATTTGTTAAAACAATATTTTAGAAGCCGAAGCACGTGTTTGGTAACAACAATTATAATCTAAAATAGTGTTTTAATAAATTAAATTAACAAAAAGAAAAATTATATACACTTATTTATTATATTATGATAGTTAAATTTATTATTATTAATTATTTCAGACAAGCAACCTAATGTGAGTTTGCTCGAAGAAGACACCAAATTACGATTAATGAATAATACACTTACATTGCAACCACCACCTTATTTAATACCATGAGACTTCGACTTATGGTCTTAAAAGTAACAGTGCCTATTCAGTTGCCACTTTGAGAAATCAACTGTTAGATAATTATGGCAACAGAAACATGGATAAATTTGCAAGCAAAAATATTGCCACTGATAAAGTTTCTGATCCCATCAATTTAGAAGAAAAATTAGATTTATTAGGTGCGTCTACATCTGGTACTAACAAAACCATAGCAGCAGATCGTCGTGAAACTCTTGAAATGGGTAGGATATAGTTTTTCATTTTTTATATTATATAGCAAGTAGGACTCAAAATAATAAATTCTTCTTAATTCTTTCAGACAAACGACAAGAGGTCAGTTCGTCGGAAGAACAAAAAGACACTGAAATACTTCCTGGTAATAGCAAGAGTATATCAGACCTACGTAAAACTCTTGACGAAGACTTGTTTATTTCTGATTCAACTGAAGAAGATCCCTTTGCTTCTGATGCTGACAGGAACGATCCTGATTTTATTCCATCTCCAGCTATGCATTTAGGTACCAAGGAAGTGCAAAATAACATATCATCAGACTCAGACAGCGAGAACGTACAGATGGCAACAAAAGCGACTACACGAAGAAGGAAGCGTGATTTAACCAAATGGAAAAGAAATATAATAAAAAACCATAGAAACCTTGGAAAAGAATATGTGAACTGGAAGGGCAATGTTCATCCAAAACGACAACTGAAAAATCCATGTAGTAACTGTAGACAAAAATGTAGTGACAAATTTTCAGAAGAAGACAGGAGACAGATTTTTCATGACTATTGGCAACTCGGGGATATTAACAGGCAGCGTGATTTTATAACAAAACATGTAGAGATAATGGAAAAATCAAGGACACGACTAAGAGAGAAAAATGGTAGTGAGGAAGAAACTGGTGAAGAAGAGGCTCAAGGTACTGATGGATATACAACAAAACGAAGAAAAAACAGAGCTTTTTCATTTAAATATAATTTTCATATTAAGGGAGCCAAAATATTTACGTGTAAGACATTTTTTTTAAACACTGGGCATAAGTGCCCAAGTAGTAAAGACAACTTTCACAAAAATGGGAACTACTGGGATTGTTGCAGAGGACAGACGAGGAAAAGTCTCTAAAAATTCAAAACTAGATGACTTAGTCAAGCAAACAGTTCGAGATCATATCAACTCATTTGAGTACGTTGAAAGCCACTATTGTAGAAAAAATACAACTAAACTTTTTTTACCACCAACCCTCAACATATCTAAAATGTATTCTCTTTACCTTGAGTTATGTGCTGAACAAAACATCACCAAGCCTGCAACTGAAAGTACCTATAGACACATTTTTGGCACAGAATTTAATATTTCGTTTTTCCAACCAAAAAAAGATCTGTGTGACACTTGCAATAAATACAAGGAATCCTCCGAACAAGAGAAACATGAAATGGAAGACGAATATCAGTCTCATATAAAAAATAAAAATACAGCAAGAGAACTTAAAAACACTGATAAACAAAGAGCCAAACTGCATCCCGAATTATGCACAGCAGTGTTTGATCTAGAACAGATTCTCTCGGTGCCAAAATCTAATGTTGGACTAGCTTACTACAAGCTGAAACTTTCGACGTACAATTTTACCGTGTTTAACTTGGGTACTACCGAATGTTTTTGTTATATGTGGTACGAATGTCTTGGAAAACGGGGTTGTTCAGAAATTGGTAGCTGTCTTATGCGTTTTATTGAGCATTATAGTCAGCAAGGAGTAACAGAGTTCTCTTTTTACTCAGACAACTGTGCGGGACAGAACAGAAACAAATTTCTTTTTACCATGTACAATTATCTTTCACAGAAATACAACATTGTCATTCGACATACATTTTTAGAGAGAGGCCATACGCAATCTGAAGGTGATTCAGTACATAGCGTAATTGAAAAAGCATCTAGACATGTCCCTATCTATTTGCCAGAACAATGGTATACCCTTGTTAGAACGGCGAAGAGAAAACAACCATATAAGGTTGTGGAAATGGGGCAAGAAAATTTTTTTGATTTAAAAGCGCTTACACAAAAAATTTCTATAAACTGGGATCGAGATGAGGACAATGAAAAAGTTTATTTAAGTAAAATACGAATCATAGAGACGAGTCATAAATTTCCTAATATTGTCTCATTTTGTTATAATTATGACACGAGTGCATTATTCAGAAAAATAAACTTGGTACAAAAAGGAAG
>CAXKVY010005803.1:0-16821 GCA_964058915.1 Tetropium fuscum
TAAGCATTTTAATACACCTAATTATTTTTTTAAACAGGTATTCAATTTATGAACTATATAAAAGTACATGCCGTACTTAGCCTTGAATTCACGAGGGGAAAGAGCACGGCAGAGAAACCCTCGATCTTTCTGTTGGACATTTAGGTGAAAGTAAAATGAAAACTTACAAGGGTTCCCATACTTATGCTTTAACCTACAATCATTCTTAAGATACAAAACTGACGAGTTTGTTGTTAGTTAGCCGACTTTCATCAGAAGGTACTCGTACGGAAGGCAACCTAGCTAGTAGTTGTAAGGTTTTGATGCACAAACGAAGATCCCATACGTGTTAATAAATTCAACAAGGCACAAACATTCATCATCTCATACAATAAGCGGCAAATAAGTCACTTATAAGCAAAACACACAAGTACGAAAAAGGTCAACAACATTACTTAGATCGAACTGAATAAAGCATAATAAAATAATCTTAAAACGGAATGAGCTGAACACACTAAATAAACAAGTAAAATGTTCATAGTTTATGCATAACGTATCATAATTATTCATAGTTCAAAAACAAAATAACACGGACAATTTGAAACGAAATGATGGCGGTAATTCTCGAGATAACAAATTTTATAATAAACATTACAAATTAAGTATATTTACTAACACCTGGGAAATTTGACGTCAAACCCTAGCACACACGAGAGTACAACTACCTACCTCCCCATACACAATCTCTCGTCCCCACCCTCTTTACCTGACACACCTCAACTCTCTCCTGACTTATCTCAACCACCCCGCACACCATCTTTCCTAGTTCCTGCTTATACCCTACACACTTGCTAATAAAAAATCTGTTTCTCCTCTTTAAACAAAACAGAGATCACGACATCACGACACGTTTTCTTAACTAAATATGGGATAGGGTCCATTTCAATAACCTCATTTTGTTTTAAATTGAAACACCTTGTATATTATGACAGTCAATAGCCTTTTATTTACTGACTTCAAAAATATATAGACGTCCCACATTTTGCCTTTGAGTTATTGAGATATTACATGTCTCATTTTTACTTTATCTGATTTAAAAAAAGAAGACAATATTTTTAGTATTGGAAACAATAACAAACAACATTAAGCATATATTACAAAAAAAAGTAGCAACAAAATATATTAAACTATGTCAAAAAATAGGCCACTGTCTTACTTATATCAAAAATTGTTCAAAATGTCCTCCTCGTTGAATACACAGCCGATATATTTTTTCAAATTCTCGAGGCTGATAATAAAATTCAGGTTTATGTTGCATTTCATTTCTGGCATCCTTAATCCTGATTTTTAATTCTTCAATATTTTGTTGTGGGTTATAAACTGTATTTTTTAAATATCCCCATCAGAGGAAAGTGTCCAGTCTGGGACATTTGGAACCCATCTTATCATACTAAATTTTCCAATCCACTGGTCTTACTTATTATTTATAAAAAAAATACACACACCGGTGTTATGCGATGGAGCTCCATCTTGATGTCAAATAATAGAATTATATTTTCTAAGAAGCCGACCTTGAATGTCCGACCTTGAAACTTAATGTCCTTGATACTATGGGGATTCTCATCACCCCAATGATGGTTTTTTTTTAGGTTGAACACACCCCCTGTTGTAAAAGTGGCCTCATCAGTCCATACAATTTTATTGAAAAAGTATCGGTAATTTTTAGATCCTTTTTTTTTTGGAAAAGATTATAAACATTTGTGAAAGTATTTCGTGATGGCACATTTCGTAATCCAAGTCTAATGTCTCTTCTAGCATCGTATATATAAGTTAACTAAGTATTATTACAACACTGATTCCTACATTCGTTGACATGTCAAAGCCGATTGTCGTTTGTCCATAGCCACCTTATAATACTACTGGATACGGCTGGAACCTTTAATGTAACTATAACACTCAGAGTAGTTTTCACAAACATCAAAACACTTTCACTTCGCTCGACGCGCGTTTCGCCAACCAAGTTGGCATCATCCGGAGACGATTAAAACTAATCTTAAACTAAAAATCTACCCTATTTATACTATTTATGGTGAAATCATTAGTCACGCTTCAATGATTAGTTGCTAAGCAACGCGTAAAGCGGACTATACGGTATAGGTCCCTTGTCGCTATTCATACTACTTTTACATTTTACAATTTCTATGCTCTCAAATGCATCCAATTGTCTATTATTGGTCACATTTCTGACTAATCTTAAATTACTAATATATATTCTATGATTGTTGTCAAAAGCATGTTGTGCAACACTAGACTTATCTGTTCTTCCATATTTTAGATGAGCCATATGTTCTTTAAATCTGGTGTTAATTGATCGTCTCGTTTGTCCAACATATTTTCGATCACAATCATTACAACTAATTTAGTAAATCCCAGACCATTCATTTGGAACAATTTCCTTTGGATTGTCTAAAAGTTGTTGTAATTTATTACTCGATGAATGAATCGCTGTTATACCCATGTCTTTGAAGACCTTACTCAAACCACGAGTAAACCGGGGTTCGTAACGGATGGATACATATTTTGGAGTCTCTATATCCTCCCTCTATATCCTAAAGGTCTTTGAAAGGTCGTGAAAGGTCGTGGCAGGGATTGAAAGTACAATTCAATATCTGCCTGATTCATCCAAGGGTCTCGTCAGAGTGGCTTGCAGGAACCAAATTTCTAAAAATATAATGAATAACGTAGACAATAGAAAGTCATGCTCAAAGAATCCTAGGAAGATTATCAAAAGATTGCGCGAGAAAGATTGTTTTTATTTAAAAGCAGATAAAGGTAATAAGGTTGTTATTTTAGATAAAGAGGACTATTATGAACGAGTAAACAACCTAATTAGTAATGGTCCTTATAAAGAACTTACTAGAAACCCTTTACCACGAATTACCAGTGAAATAAAAAATGTCCTCAAATCATGTACAACCTTATTACTCCACCCGTTAAGAATAGGTTACGTGTATGTAATCCTACTGTACTTAGATTGTATTGTCTACCAAAAATTCATAAGCCAGGGAAGTCGGTGCGTCCAATAGTATCGTCTATTGGATATCTGACTTACCACTTATCAAAATGGTTGACTAAGGAATTTGAAAGTTTGCCCAGTGCACAGCCTAGTTTTTCAGTTAAAAATTCGAATGATTTCATTGATAAGTTCAAGAATATTCAATTGCAAGAGGGTGAAATTTTGATTTCCTTTGATGTTTGTTCATTATTTCCGAGTGTACCAATTCCACAGACCTTGGACTATCTTGAGGATTTACTCGAATTAAACAACTATAGAAAAGAAGTAATAGAAGAATATATAAACCTTACAAAACTTTGTATGAAACAAAATTGCTTCCGTTTCAATGACAAGTTCTATTAACAACATGAAGGAACCGCAATGGGTAACTGTTTATCGCCTTTCATTGCTGATGTCTTCATGAGTCGATTTGAAACTGAAGCAAAAGAAGAATTCGAGTATTTTCCTAGGATTTGGTAAGGGTTAGTAATTAAAAATAGTGACAATAGGTTAGAATTTGATATATATAGAAAAGATACCAGTACGATCAGATATATCCATAATGACTCTCACCACTGCTATCAACATAAAATGGCAAGTTTTAATTTTCTTGTCCATCGTTTACTAAGTTTCCCTCTCAGTAATGAGAGGTTTGAAAAAGAAATAATATTAATTAAAGATATAGCTGTGAGTAATGGTTATCCTAGAGATATAGTTGAAAAACTAATTAGGAACCGTACATTTAAGGACACACTTCGTAATTCTACGACCTTTCAAAAGCATATAGAGACTCCAAAATATGTATCCATCGCTTACGAATCCCGGTTTACTCGTGGTTTGAGTAAACCTCTTCAAAGACGTGGGTATAACAGCGATTCATTCATCGAGTAATAAATTACAACAACTTTTAGACAATCCAAAGGATAAAATTGTTCCAAATGAAAGGTCTGGGATTTACGAAATTAGTTGTAATGATTGTGATCGAAAATATGTTGGACAAACGACACGATCAATTAACACCAGATTTAAAGAACATATGGCTCATCTAAAATATGGAAGAACAGATAAGTTTCGTGTTGCACAACATGCTTTTGACAACAATCATAGAATAGATATTAGTAATTTAAGATTAGTCAGAAATGTGACTAATAATAGACAATTGGATGCATTTGAGAGCATAGAAATTGTAAAATGTAAAAGTAGTATGAATAGCGACAAGGGACCTATACCGTATAGCCCGCTTTACGCGTTGCTTAGCAACTAATCATTGAAGCGTGACTAATGATTTCACCATAAATAGTATAAATAGGGTAGATTTTTAGTTTAAGATTAGTTTTAATCGTCCCCGGATGATGCCAACTTGGTTGGCGAAACGCGCGTCGAGCGAAGTGAGTGTTTTGGTGTTTGTGGAAACTACTCCGAGTGTTACCTCATAATACGTCTGCAGATACAGAATCGCATGTATGTAAAATCTTATGTTCGATATTTGCTATATCAATAATCCAAAGACAAAATGTGGGACATGTATATATTTTTGAAATCAGCAAACAGAGGGCTGAGACTGATGTCACAATTTAAAAATTGGCAATTTTGAAAAATTAATAGCCTAAAAATGTACCTTCGATAAGACCATACAACCTCACAATTTCATTTTTTTGTCTTTACAGGATGGCAGTATTTCCCCTTGTCCAAATATAGAGGACACCCTGTACATGCGCATTGCTTACGTCCGATACACAAAGACGAATGCATCAGCAGATACGTTGAAAAACTTTTGTTTTGAGTTGAGTTTTGGTGTTTAGAGCTTATTGGAACTTCGAGAGGTTATATCTCCAGTTCAATTTATCATAAGAAAGGGTATGGGATAGGGATATGAGATACTGTATTATTCACGTACGCCCTTGAAATATTAGAGGACTGATTAATAACTATATGATTATTGAGACTGAGGAATCATTATTTGTATTTTCATTACTTAAAACTAGTCGGTATAAAGAAACCAATCACTAATAATTGTATAAGGGTGGTATTAATATTAATGTTATTATTTTTAAATCCATCACGGTTTATTTCTCAAAACTCAACATGAATAGTTTACCTCCTATATTATTCCTCCGGCAGCATTGATGGTATGATTGGCGGATTAGTTTGAATTTTATGCTGAAATATACTGATGACCACTTCAGTTATTCGTCTATACAAGTGCAAAAAAATTTATGCAAATTGCTTCACGTAATTTTACATAGTAGCTTCATCAACTTATTTAAATGGTGCCTCTAGTTCGTATATTAAATATAAATAATATGGTAGCCATGCAAGGCAATATTGTGGTATGGTAGGTTCCATTTTAGATATGCAAAATAAATTATTCTACATACTCTTTAAGTTAGCTAGCTACGCGGCTTTTAAGCAAACCAAGCGTTTTACGAACCTTCTTTATTGCCGTATTATCATTTTCTGTGGGAATGCTAAATATCCCCTATCAAAAGAAAGTGGAATATAACTTACCGACGATGCTGCAGATAATATTCAACGTTTTTGATGCAGCTTATAACCATATAACTCTGAGACGGATTATATAACTTTTTATAATGATTAATAAGCATTGTACTAAAAATAAAAAATCTAATCTTTTAAGATAACGAACTCAAAAAGTGAATACTTTCTTATTTTATGTCATCCAATTAACGAATATCTATATTTGAAATATTAATTATACTGCAGCATCATTTCTGGTGTAACTTCTGAAATACAAGATGATGATGATATGTACAAGAAATTCACGTGGTTATAAAACAAATAAGATAGTTGAGTCAAATAGTTGAATATTTTGTTTATAGAGTTTTTGAGATAAAATTATTTGCTTGGAAATAGTGATCAAATAATAATTACTTAGGAATTCGCAAGTAATAGTGTAATCCTTAAAATATATTGAATTATATCTATCTAATATGTATGTGTAGTTAACTGACCGCATATAAGATACCGCGCAGTTGCCACATGTAATTCTCAAATTTCTCAATATTCAATTAAACTATCATATTCCACAATACTATATAAAAATTATATATATTATTGATGAATGTCATAAAAGAACAATAATATATTATAGCCCATGTATGTGCATACAATAATATATTATAGCCCAAGATGTTAGCCATGTTTTACATTTATTTTCGTCTACTTTAAATTATGGAAATTCCCTAAACATTTTTTTTATTGTTAAAAGCGGCAACGCCGCTCTACCGTAGACGGAATACTGGATGATCGAGCAGCTCGACTGGACGATCGAGCTCTTTTTAACTTATTGGAATGACGCGCCGTCTGTGTTTGTTTGACAGTCCCTGTTGACATGGACTCTCAAACGTTCGGATCTCTTACAGTGGCGGGTTTGCGGGTATTGCGCTCATTTCTATAATATGCAACGGTCATTCGGATTGGTTGAGATATTCGCGTATATATATATATATATATATATATATATATATATATATATATATATATATATATATATATATATATATATATATATATATATATATATATATATATATATATATATATATTGTGCTGTTTAAATGTTATTGTGATATAATATAATACGGTTATTTTTATTATCTGAGCGGTGTAGGTAGGTGATACCTCTGACGAAACAAAAAAGTCCTGTAACTAAAAATAAACTAACTATTTATTTTCAGTACAGATACTTAGGTATTTATGTATTTTCAGAGGTACCTAAGTACCTCCTAGTGTTGGTAGTGTTATCGCCAAATAAAAATTAATACATATTTTAGCTCCTAATATGATATACCTTCCCTAATGCCCTGAGTCGGTCCAGAATGATGTCTTGTGTTTATATATCACTTTAAGTTTGTTTATGCATGGTTATATATTGCCTTGTCTATAATATGTATAACGTACGGCCGACTGGGGTAAGGGGAAGTCAAAAGGGTTATGAGGGACAGTGTGTCACTAGCCAACGTTGCGGTCGCAACTATTTCTGTAATAATATAGTATCTCCTTTGTTATTAAAAGAATATATGGGTAATAAACCGTGTTATTGAATCAACGTGTTTCTCTGTGCTTTTAGTAGGTAAATTTTGTGTCCCGTTTTTTAAATTATTTTTATCTTGGAACTTATACAAAAAGTCAAAACGACGAAGCAAGACGTTTACCTACCTATATATTATTTATATATATATATATATATATATATATATATATATATATATATATATATATATATATATATATATATATATATATATATATATATGTATATATATATATATATATATATATATATATATATATATATATATATATATATGTATATATATATATATATATATATATATATATATATATATATATATATATATATATATATATATATATATATATATATATATATATATATATATATATATATATATATATATATATATATATATATATATATATATATATATATATATATATATATACACATATACACATATATATACACATATATACATATATATATATATATATATATATATATATATATATGTAGCGGTGTATACAGGTAGGTATACACCGCTACGAGAGTCGGAATAAAAAATGGCGGTTAGCAAAAATTTTTGTTCGTTTCGTATGGAACCTGAAAGACGCAGATTTCCACCAGACCTCGTTTTGTTAACGAGATAGGATAGGTATGTTAAAAAATGTAAGGAAAATATTATTTGATGGAAAGTTGATTTATGGGCTGCTCGAAGTAGGTACTGACGTGTACTGAGATAGATACTAATAGGTACCTCCTCCACTTAAGACATTTCTCAAATAATTTTATCCAAAAAATATCCCAGTGCTTGAGGCCGCTACGTTATAAATACAACGATATAAGTTAGGCGTTTTATTGGGATTTACGAAAACTGGAAACGCTCTCTGGTTTATTATATAGGTAGGTACCTATTGTTCATTGACTTTATTTTTATGTAGGTACTTACCATCCTAGATCACAAATTAATAATTTACATCAGTGGGCAAATTTAAAATTCTATAGACTGTTTATAAAATTAAAACCGTGTACCTACCTAGCCACGAATGAAATGAAAATTTACAATGACGGGAAAATACCTCAAGGTCAGTTTCTAATTTTGATTGGCTGTAAAAAGTGTGTGTATTGGAAATCGCTCTGTGATGAGAAGCTGGTAGGTAGGTATGTATTGCATTTGTAATTATTTTTAAAAATGTGTTGTATTTAGTCTCGGTTTAGTTATGTAGGTACCTATTAACAAACAAGCTCTGATCTTTGTCAAAGCATTGAGTCAAAGTAAATCGGCGTTGAGTGTTGACGATTTGGTAGATTAGGTAGGTACCTACTTACACAATAAATATGACTGTATTTCAATTGCAAGTATTGCAAGTATATTTATTTTATTTTTCCGTTTTAAAGTTTATTTTTCACGGCTACTTAGCTCTTTTGTACGTATTATTTTTGTTTCTTGTGGGAAATACGCTGAAAGCAATACCTCATGAGTGGTGGGGAAACTTGCATACGTTATCAGCTTTGGTGTTGAAAATATGCTTATAAAAACCTTCTACTTTCACCCCCCCTAAGAAAAAAAAATGCCTACCAATCTTAAATGCCAATAAAAAAAATTGTGTAGGTCAGGGTTGCCGGTCGTTGGACTACACATACATATTAGAAGCCGTATAGGTACATTATAGTATAGTCTTATAGGTACATTATAGAATAGTCTTAAAACTTGTAGTATTCCTTGAAAATTCATAGATAATTATCCTTCTACTATTGGTAAACTTTTTTTACTTATATGAAATATATTCCTGCTAATGAAATTTTGCTACATCAAATACATTGCATGTTTTTGATATACGCTATAAAAAATATGGCAAAAGTATCATAAATAAGTGTATATCACGCTGATGAACTATGTAATTTGAACGTGTTTAGAGAATTTTAGAAATACATTCATCATTGAAAAATAATAAATCGTGGTACTATTTATCTACAATAAAAGCTATAAAAAAACCGAAATATCACACTCGTTGGAAAAAATATGGCAATGATTTGGACTACTTAACCTTTAAGCTACTTAGAGGGCGTTCTAAGTATCTAATTAAAGAGGATTATAATAAATATCTAGATACTGTTGAAACCAATATAGAATTTAACCCAAAATAATTGTGGCAATTTATAAAAAATAAAAAAGGGTGTGGTAGTGGTATTCCAAACAACATAAAATATAACCATGAAATTATTTGTCAAGGGCAAGATATTTGCAATTCATTTTCTGAATATTTTTCTTCAATATTTGTCCCATCTCATAGGAGCAATTCTACAAATGTTTCCACTTACTATATCAGTAGAGATAGTATCTTGAACAAAATTAAATCACTACCGAACAAAGGGCCAGGACCAGATAATTTACCAACAGTCTTTCTTAAAAAATGTTGTAATAACTTAATAGAACCTTTTTATTTGTTATTTAATAAATCGCTACAGGAAGGTAGTTTTCCAGCAATTTGGAAAACTGCTTATGTTGTGCCAGTTCTTAAATCTGGGAATAAACATATAGTAGAAAGTTACAGACCAATATCAAAGTTATGTATCATTGCTAAAGTTTTCGAAAGCATAATATTTGACTTCTTATTTAGTGACGTTAGAAATTTGCTTAACATTGAGCAACATGGTTTTATAAAAAATCGGTCTGTTGATTCTAACCTATTTATTTTTTGTGAATATTTGTTAGAAAACCTTAATAATAAATTACAAGTCGATGCCTGTGTATACCGATTTCAGTAAAGCTTTTGATAAAATGAATCACTGTTTTCGGTATTTCGGCAACCTCTTAAAGTGGTTCAATTCATATGTAACAAACAGATCCCAAAGCGTAACATTAGGTAATTTTAAATGTAAAAATGTTATTGCAACTTCTGGCGTGCCTCAAGGTTCACATTTGGGACCTTTGCTGTTCAATTTATATGTAAACGATATCTCTAGTTGTTTTGAGTTCTCCAAATTCATTATGTACGCAGATGACCTAAAAATTTACCACTCAGTACGCTGTCCCTCCGATAGCCTATTAATTCAGGCGGATTTAGATCGACTCTTCAGATATTGTGAAAATAACTACTTATATCTAAATCTATCTAAATGTCATCACATAACACTTAGTAGAAACATTAATTTAATACCTGCATCGTATAAAGTATCACATAATAAGTTAATAACTGTCAACGAGGTAAAAGATCTATGAATTTTATTGGAATTAAAACTTCTACTTGACCAACATATATCTTGTACAACTAAAAAAGTTTGTCAGATGCTGGGTTTTATAGTTAGGTCCTGCTACGAATTTGAGAACCCCAAAACAATTAGGACTTTATATATGGCATACATAAATAGTATATTGAATTATGGATCTTTAATCTGGAATCCTTTTTATAATATACACTCAGAGACACAAAATTCGAACCATCTAAAATTTACCAAAAATTCATTTGTACATATTTTCCTAACTATAGGTTCGATTTACATGATTTTTTTCTTGAAATTGTAGGTTTGTTCGTGCGGAATGCCGATGTGCTACTGAATTTCAGCTCAATTTTAAATTTTGAGCACATACAAGGTGTACCAATTACATTGTATTTTTGCATAAAGTTTGCAACACTATGTGGTAAATGCAAGCAATAAAAAGATGAAAATTTTGGTACAGAACTTTAGCGTAACAATTAATTTTTTAATTTATATCAATATCTCTATTAAGAGGGAATTTTCAATGCAATTGCCAATGGGTTTTTGCAAAGTTGCTTTAGCATCTTCGTTTGTTTTTTTTTGTGATTTTGCGATTTGGTCTGAATTAATAACGATAAACAATAAAAACTAATGATGGTCTTGGCGCCGCCAGAGCCATAACTTAAATACAGGAAGGGCGGTCACAATACTATGCGGCACAAGTGCTAGGTGTTTCGAGATGTAGTATTCAAAGAGCGGTGGAGCGGTTTTGAGAAACTGGAAAACATACCAGAAGAATGGGATCAGGAAGAAAAAGATGTACAACTCAGCAGGACGACCGTTTTTTAGCCCTAAGAATACTACGAAACAGGGACTCTACTTCAGTTAGTGAGCGGAATGCTTTACAACATGTACGTGGTGTAGATATTAGTGTACGAACTGTGAGAAGAATGCTAAATGAAGTTGGTTTAAAGGCAAGAAGACCTGTCAATGGTCCATTGCTGACTAGAGAACATCATAGACAGCGCCTTATTTTCGTCCGTGAACACCAAAATTGGGGAACTGAGGAATGGGGTAAAATCCTGTTTACGGATGAATCGAGATTTTGTATGTTATCTCCAGATGGCCGTCACAGAGTATGGCGAAGAGGTGGCGAAAGGCTTGCAGAGTGCAATATTATGGCAAGGCTCAGTTTTGGTGGTGGCACAATGGTGTGGGGAGGAATTAGTCTTGAAGCTCGTACAGAGTTAGTGGTAGTAAATGGTGGGGCAATGACTGCTGATAGGTATATTACTGACATTTTGGAACCACATGTTGTGCCTTTTGCCCACATTTTTTTGTACCACATTGTTGTGCCATTTATTGGAAATAATTCCATGCTAATGCATGATAATGCCCGTCCATATGTGGCAAGAATCGTTTACGAGTATATGGATCAGGTTGATGTTAACCGTATGGTTTGGCCTGCAAAAAGCCCAAATCTTCACCCTATCGAACATGTTTGGGACATGGTAGGAAAACGTGTTCGAGCCCAAGTTCCTGCTCCTGTGAACCTGAGGGAGCTTAGTGCAGCTGTCGTACAAGCATGGGATGAATGTGACCAAAGTGCCATTCGTCATTTATTTGACCCCTCAAATGCCCCCCATGGCATCCCCATGCCAAGACTCATGGAAGCTGTAATTCTTGTTCGGGGAGGCAATACAAGATATTAACTGTTTTTTAAAGTTTATTTTTGTTGTTAATTTTAAATATTGTTACATTCATTAGCGAGAAATTTTGTATGTTGGTTCTTTGTTTGTGAAGTTAAAAGTTAATGTTAATTATAAATTGAGAAACTACGTCATTATTTTAATTAATCATATCTTCCCTATTGATAAAAAATAAATTTATTGATCATATTAAGTACAAAATAAATTTATTGATCATATGAATAGGAAATATTTCCCTCAGGTTAGTGAGAGATCTATAATTCGTAGTAAATTGAACATGATGACACTTGAAAACCGCAGGAAAATTAGTGACATAAAGTTTCTATTCAAAGCTGTTAACAACAAAATTGATTCCTCAGATATTGTTAATCAAATAAAATATATTACTCCAACTCATTCTACCCGGCAACATAATATTTTCCTTACCATGCAGTCTAATACGAATTATTATTTAAACTCCCCTTTGCTCAGAATTTGTACATCTTATAATAAGTTATCCGAAATAATGTCTGTTGACATATTTTGCTCAAATCTTGATACATTTCAAAATTCTTTGAAACGGTATTTTCTTAGGAATGATTTGGATATTGTAATAATATAATATGTAATATTTTATAATAATAATAAATATTATAATATTGTAATATTTATACCTATCCCTACACACATATTATGTATGTATTGTTTTTCTTAAATTAGATGATTGCTGGGTATGTGTATAGGTGGTACTTCTAGTCAATATTTTATTTCTATTTTGCTGATTAAATTCGCTTTGATTAAATCGCTACTTTATTATCCTCTTATATTGATATTTTAATTTGTTTTCTAATAATTATTGTTATCTTACTTATTATATACCACTATAATTTGTGATCTGTATTTGTTACTTAACTGACAATAATGTATATAAATATTTTATCCATTTATGGATATTCCTTTGGGTTCTTCCCGTTTGTATCCTTTATCTAAATAAATAAATAAATAAATGAATAATTTTTCTTATTATTCTAATAATTGAGACTTAAATATGTAAGAACCGTTTAATTTTTAAAACAATAACGCAAAATTACTTAAGTTTATACCCGAAATATACCCAAATGTAACTGTGCTTTATATAACATGTTTGAATATACCAAGGAATAATATACCATGTAAGATACTAACCATTTCTAAACTGGAAAGGAGGTGGTGGTCTGGGTGCCGGCGGAGGATCCTCAAACTGCTGCAGCCATTCGTACAGCTGTTCCAAATCTCGAAGACTCTGCTGTCGTTCAGCCTCCTCCCTAGCAGCCACTTCTTCCAGGCTCTCCATCACCACATGCCAGCGCTCTCAAAGTACTTGCACTTAATCTTTTGAACCGTCATAAATAAGTTCTAGTATAAGATGTAACGAACACTGAAATCGTTCACACACGCAATTTCACAGTGGTCGAGTTCGATGAAGGATCGGACCGCAGCCGCGAATTTCAATCGAAGTTATTTCGGGACTATCATATTTTCCACTTGACCTCCGTCAAGCACCTCGCGCGAAAGCCATCTTAGTCATCCATCTGGTATCTGACAAGGTGAAACGGAATGGGTGACCGGTCGGTCCATTTATCGTGTTGGCTTTAATTTCTAGTATGCGTTTTAATTATTACGTTTTAATAACAATCTCACTACTGGCGTAATTATCTGTCAGGACAACGGAGGATTCAGCACGTCCACTGGCATCAGTCCAGTCTGTGATACTGAGCGGGGTCGAGTAAATTTCAACTCTGCTTATTTTGCCCGGTTTCTTGTGACACTCCTGAACGTACAGAATTTCTATGATGAGAAAGGATGAGAAATGACGCTCCGGAGATTTGGTCAATCCGTTTTACTGTAAAATTTTATTGTTGACTGGCAGATTCTATGAACTTACATCTATTGCTTACTATATCTTATCTATAAAATTCCTGCTGGTGAAACATTGAAGTTGGAATATTTATAACAAAAAAGAGATAATGGATTGGAGCTTACCGTGTAGTACTTCCCTATACGGTAAAGTAACGCATTTATATTTAATATATTCGGAATTTAGGTACGGTACAAATTCTCAAATTTCTCAATATTCAATTAAAATATCCAATTCCACTATACTATATAAAAGTTGTATATATTATTTATGAATGTGATAAAAAATTTATTGTGCATACAATAATATACTATAGGCCAAGATGTTAGCCATTTTTACATTTACTTTGAAAATATTTTCGTCTACTTTACTATGAAAATTCCGTCAACATTTATCTTAAAAGTCAAAAGGGACAATGCCTCAGCTCGTTGCCGACAAGCAAATATCGAAGACATATATCTCTTTTTAACTTATTGGAAATGACGTGCTATCTTTTTTCATTCGGCAGCAGAAAGCAAGTTTCGGAAACTATAATCAAGTCTGGCAGTGGCGGGTTAGCACTATGTTTCATAGAAAATATGGATATATGAAAACAATTTTACGAGTATTTTACGGTATCCTCATCGCGACAAAGATGAATTGGTGGATATGTGTTCGGATTATACAGAAGCATCAAAGGCAAGCATATATATATTATACAGGGTACATCACGGTGAGTGGCCCATTTAACGTTTCTGGGAAACCACATATATTTTCGAACTGACAATTTGCACACAGGGGTTTTCAGGGGTGCTCTATTCAATGAAAATATTGCCGTGTATTGGCCACTTCCGGTTATACCGGAAGTCGACAACAACTTCCTTATTTTAAATGGCATGCTATATTTTTTATGCCAGATTCGAATTCTACTCGTGATTTTAAGGTAACTTTCAATACTATTCCCTATTCCTCAAACCAATAGTTTTTGAGATGTTTCGATTTTAATAAAATCTTATGCGAAAACAACCCGTACATTAGAAATTAATAACTTTCGCTATGGTAACTTTCAAGAACCAATTTTTGTTCCACATACTAAAAAGACATGGAGCTTATGTCTGTATAAACTACAAATGCTCCAAAATACACAGGGTGTCCAATAACTGATGTCAAACTTTGACTACTTCGACCTTCAATAAGTGTCTTATTTGAAATGGGACATACTGTATTTTATAATCCAATTCGCTTCATTTTTTGATTACCTTTCGACCCATATGTAGTTTGCTATAGCTAAATTGGACGGTTCTTGAGTTATTTAGAGATATTTAAAAATATTGTTGAATTCAAATTAACGTCGCGTCGAGTGCAGTATGCCATGGAAAACAAAAAATTCTGTTCGTCTGGTCATTCTAAAGTATTGTGTAAGTGTCAACGTATTATTATTGTTAGTGGTCAGTTAACATGAAAAATAATTACTCCAAAATCATTAATCATTATATATATATATATATATATATATATATATATATATATATATATATATATATATATATATATATATATATATATATATATATATATATATATATATATATATATATATATATATATATATATACACTCAGAGGCACAAAATTCGATCCATCTAAAATTTACCAAAAATTCATTTAAAAATATTTTGCTAATTATAGGTTCGATTTACATGATTTTTTTTTAAATTGTAGGTTTGTTCGTGCGGAATGCAGATGTGCTACAGAATTTCAGCTCAATTTTTTATTTTGACCATATACAAGGTGTACCAATTGCATTGGATTTTTGCATAAAGTTTGTGGTGTTGTGGTGATTTGTGGTCTCTGTGGTAAGTGCAAGCAATAAAACTATGAAAATTTTGGTACAGAACTTTGTAGTTCTGTAGCGTTGTTGTAGCGTAGTCTCTTTTTAACAATTCACTTTTTAATTCATGTCAATATCTCTATTAATCTGCAGAGGATGTGAACAAGAAGATGAAACGATCGACCATGTACATTGCGAATGTCCCGCCGTGTCATCGACCAGAGAATCCATATTGGGGGAACGTTGGCCGTCTATCGCCAATTTGAGGGAGATGCCCCTGGGCAACATCATCACCTTTTGTACAACATTGGGCTGGTCTATGGCCTAGGGAGACATTTCCCTCACGGAGGAAGCACAAGGGGCCCAATGGGGCCTAAGTGCAGCGGATCTCTGATCCGCACTCCCGACAAATTCCAGATTCCAGATCTCTGTTAATAGGGAAGATATGATAAATTAAAATAATGGCGTAGTTTCTCAATTTATAATTAACATTAACTTTTAACTTCACAAACAAAGAACCAACATACAAAATTTCTCGATAATGAATGTAACAATATTTAAAATTAACAACAAAAATAAACTTTAAAAAAAACAGTTAATATCTTGTATAGCCTCCCCGAGCAGGAATTACAGCTTCCATGCGTCTTAGCATCTCCTTAAATAAATGACGAATGGCACCTTGGTCACATTCATCCCATGCTTGTACGACAGCTGCACTAAGCTCCCTCAGGTTCACAGGAGCAGGAATTTGGGCTCGAACACGTCTTCCTACCATGTCCCAAACATGATCGATAGGGTTAAGATCTTGGCTTCTTGCAGGCCACACCATACGGTTAACATCAACCTGATTCAAATACTCGGAAATGATTCTTGCCACATGTGGACGGGCATTATCATGCATTAGCATGGAATTGTTTCCAATAAATGGGACAAAAGGTAATAAATATACTTATCAGCAGTCATTGCCCCACCATTTAAAACCACTAACTCTGTACGAGTTTCAAGACTTAATTCCTCCCCACACCATAATTGAGCCACCACCAAAACTGAGCCTTGGCATAATATTGCACTCTGCAAATACTCTGTGACGGCCATCTGGAGATAACATATAAAATCTCGATTCATCAGTAAACAGGATTCACGGTGTTCA
>CAXKVY010005804.1:0-31709 GCA_964058915.1 Tetropium fuscum
GGTTCCCAATCCCAAGTCGGAACAGTAGCCATTATAGAAAAATTGTGCCCAGTAGCGAAATCTATATTGGGGTATTAGAACCTCTCGGTTAGGCCGTGTTCCCATTTTAATAACACGTGGCAGTTTCACTGGTAACGTCGGTCAGGACAATTTGTTAGCGTTTGCATATTGTTTTTATATATTCGTTTCCAATAATATACTTAATAAATCAACAACGGTAAGTACTGTGAAATTTAATATCATTAGCTTATAAGAGTATGTAATGTCATAGTATTTGTATATAAAAAACTTACCTTTTAACATTTTTATTAAATAGAGAATGTGTTTTTTTACACAGTGGTGCGATTTCCTAAGATAGGACTTTGTAAATATTCCCAAGTCCGTCCCATATTGGAAAGCAAAATATGGTGCTCTTAAGTTTTATTTCGCCTTAACAGAGTTTCAAAAAAGGTTCCTAATGTAATAGAAAAACTGAGCGTGTAAAATGACCCGTTGAAGATATGAGAATAGTTATAAGAAATGGTTCGAAACCAGAAACTATCGGTTCGAGATGCTGCTGAACAGCATAATATTCCCAAAAGTACGTTGCAAACACAAATAAAAATAAAATTGTGACAGAAAATGAAACATATTTTGGGCGATAGAAAAAGGTATGAACAAGAAAATGAGATTACGGAACACCTACGTTAAAATGAAAAAGCGTTTTTTTGAATTACCTATAAAGAACGTCGTCAGTTGGCCTTTTATTTTACCCAGGACAATAAAATTGCTTACAATTTTAAGAAAGATAAAAGAATGGCCTCCAAGAAATGGATTTACGGAGTTTTGGGTCGACATAGAAATATTTCTCTTAGAAAACCAGAAGAAACCTCTTACTCTAGTGCGACGGGCTTCAACTAAAATGCAGTTCAAAGTTTCTGAACACATTTATGAAGAACATCCATCAACTCACCCCAGACAACATATAGAACCTTGATGAGACCGGCGTGACCACCGTCCAGAATCTAAAGCTCTAGCTCAGAAAGGCAAAAAGCAAGTTGGACGTTTAATAAGTGTCGAAAGAGGAGTTAATGTGACTATAGTTGCTTCAATGGGTGCAAGTGGCCATTTTATTGCCACTTGCTTCTATATTACTTCTATATTTCCCAGGAAGCGAATAAAACCGGAGCTGATGGACACCTAGATGGATAGATTATTATTATTATTATATAAGTATATTATTATTATTATTATTAATGTTATTATCTGAAATATGAGGCAGATTGTTCCCAAAATATTTCCCCAATTAATGCAATTGTATACTATTATAGTAGGTTTGATAAAATCAAGCTAATAATTATTTGACCATGTCGAGATTTTTTTAATTAAATAGCAAGAAACTAATTAATTTACTATCATCTAGTTGTTCTCGTGTGAAACAAGGATAATCTGATAAAATTAGGTACGACAGGTGGACTTAGGTGTATTTTTTAATTAAGGGAACGACCTGGTTGTTGTAAATAATTTTGTTCATATAGAAGAATAGGAATTTTTACATAATTATTTCCTTGAGTATCATATTCCTTCCATACCGATGTCCTAAGCGTATACATCTGAACGATTTTTAATTTGAGAGTTTAATTATTGATGTTGATTGGAAATTTGATATAGTTTAGTCATGCTGTGGTTGGTGGAATGTTGGTTCCAACATTCCAACGTGGCCTCTAAAACTTACAAATTATGTTTTCTTTATAATTTCATAATCATTTTCATATGGTCCTATTGATCAGACAAACATTAATAAATGCTCGAGAGCATAAAAAAAATAACAGTGGTTAGCTAACAATTTGAACAAGTTTTTAGATTTTGTTTAGATAGGAATATTCAGAGGAAGAATTAATTTTACTTAACTGATTTCACTACATCGTCCATTGAAATTATAAAAAATTATAGTTCACAATGACGTATACAATGCATTCACGTATTTCCATGGAACTAAATAATTAAAAATAATTACATAATAATTTTATTTGACAACGTAAAAACTCCTAAACCCAGCCATGAAATTCTATACATCCGGATTGAATAGGAATATCGCTTTCAAATTAGGGTCGTAAGGGTATCCGCAAAAGATCTATCATTTTAAATATTTCTGAGTTTATATCACTTCCAGTTATACCGGAAGTTGATATCAACGTTGTTGTTTTAAATGTAACAACCCCATTTTTTCACGCTTTTGGATTCTTCATCAATATTAAGGGCAAGTTTAATAATACAACCATATCTTGTGTCTCAACTGTTTTTAAGTTATTATGATTTTTTTTTATTTCTTCCATTTCTTTATTGTGGTTACTTTCAAAATTAAATGATATACCTAAATCACTGATTTTTTGATATCTTAATAGGGACTTAAAGCAGAGCCTAAAAAATTGGTACGTATCGTATCGGTATCCGTATCGTATCGGCCTACGATACTGAGAAAAAATTAGTTAAAGTTGTTCTCTACGTATCCATATCGTATCTTCACATTATTCCTACACCTACTCAACTGTGGTATGTGGTATCTTCAACCGCGAAATTCGTTGTGCTGTTGATTTCGAATATTTCTAGTAATATGGAGGGTATTACCAATAATCCCCACAAAAAATTATTGGGTTATGTTCACTCAAATGGTTGACATTTTACTCGATGGTCTGGATCTCGATGGTCTGGATCCCCTCTAAGACTATAGAGTACTCATGACTATAGGGATCCTTCAATTAAAATAAAAATTAGTGTTCATAGAACTGGCGCCCATAAAAAAGAGAAGGATTCAATACGGAAGAAAATAGAGTAAGTATCCTATAATTAGATTAAATGTCTCTCCATCATATTGTTTCAATATGAAATATTTTTATTACAGAAAAACCTTCAAACATATATACCATTTAGGCAATTATATATAAAAGCTTCATAAATTCAAACATAACATATATATATATATATATATATATATATATATATATATATATATATATATATATATATATATATATATATATATATATATATATATATATATATATAGGAATCTATTTATATAGAAAGGTGTTACATCCAGATGAATAATGTAAAATCGTTAAAAGACATTCAAAGATGTCATTAAATATGTCATATAATAATTAAAGAAGTGCCGATTCCAAATAAGTAGGTATACGAATCGCATGTAAAACAATTTATATCAAAATTTTAACTGAAGTAACACATACATTCACCTGTGTAACGGTTCTTTGTTAATGTCAATATAATGTTCTTTTTTTAGGAGGTATCAAGACCGTGTGAGAGCAAATGCTTGCTTTTCTTTTATATTAAATTTTACCGCGTGATCATTAATAGTAGGTAAATGTACCATTAAACGTAGATATGTGCTAATATTTATTGTATGTAACACCAAATTGAGATTAAACGACTTGTCGGAATGGCTTGAAATTAGGTATTCAGTGTATATAAATTTAAAACGTTACTCTTACATTAGTCAGTTATGCATTGTTAATAAATAGTTGTGCGTTCTTTCATTCTGTTATATAACTGCATTCCGATTTCATTTCAAATTGCTTAACACCTACATAATGTTAGGGCTTAAACGATTTTAAATTATCTAGAAATATGATTTTATTATGTTATACTTTCTTATGAAATTCATATGTTGCTATTGTTTCTCCCATAGCTACATATTCAATGTATAAAAAATGTAATGTGTAAAAAATGTTTGTTTGTATGTACTGTTTGTAACATCGAAATATGAGGCATAAAAATGTTTCAAAGGATACCCACAATTGCGGCAATGGAAGATCGGGGCAGTATAACTTTTCTTACAGCAAGCTAAAATCGTCACTATAAAGGCGCTTTCATTCAACAAGTTATGTTTTGATAGAATACTAATAACTAATCAATTTTAACACAAAACCATCAAAATAATACACTAAATTAAAGAATAACTGTATTACTTCTATTTCAAGAATTATTGTTGACCCCCACTTTACCACAAAACGTTCGATTGTATTAGGCAATTTAGTCATCCGAATGAAAGCCAATCATGCCGTTGTGACACGGCTAAGGAACGTGTAAAATGGATCCGTAATATGAAAATGCGGTAGCACGTGTGAAGAGAGACTTGTCAAACATCCAGTATCGAGGTACGTTCCATTAGAAAAGCATGTAAACGGCAAAGACCACGGATATACTTCACTATCTGGCTACAATCGGACGCATATTATCCTAGGTTATGACTGTCCATGGAAGTATTTCATTTCGGTAGGGATATTCTAGAATTGTAGACATCTCATGGAGTATAAGTACGACGCGACGTATTATAGGCATATTGGGTAAGTATACTTATACAAATATACAAATCGAATATCTACAGAATACTCAAAAAATGAGTTACTGAACGAAAGGTACGATTTGACGCAGGAAAACCACATCACATTGACACATTTTAGAAAAGGAAATTGACACATCACATGTGAAGTTACTACGAGGCACAATGTATTATAAATATAGGAAAATTGAAATTCAACTGTCGATTCATTACTATTGGAATTGACTTCGAGCAGTCGGTTGCAAATTAGCAACGAACGTTATGGTGATGACTTAGCAAATCATCAATAAAAGGGCGAAGATAATGGAATGTCGTAGAATTGTTTTGTGGCAATTGGAATATTGGGAAATCATAACCAAATTTCGAAAAGAACAACGACCGATTTATTACTTGGAACGAAACCTGGTACGACACACATGATACCGTCAAAAGAAGCTGGACAGATGACTCCGACAGATGCAAAGTAGATATGCCTCCAAATAGAGGAAAACGATTATTAATTCTACATTGTGGTATTAATAATGGATGGGTTCCTAATTGCCTAAATCTCAGTGGAATAAAATTGGAGGATTCAAGCATTGACTACCACAAAAATATGAATTCTGACATTTTTGAGGAGTGGTTTAAGAATAATTGACTACCAAATGTAGAAAAGAATAGCGTTATAGTCATGGATAACGCCCCGTACAACTCAAGGCTTTTAGAGAAGATTCCGAATACAAGCACGAAGAAAAGAGACATTCAAGAAGTCTTGTTTTATTTTTACTTTAAAATATATTTTTTTAAGTGGTTACTTATTCGAATTTATTATAAATAATTTTATATATTTGTTATTTTTATATTATTTATTATCTGTTACTTAAAAGAAATGTTATTTATTTTTATATTTTCATAATCCCATGGATCCTTTCAACCACATTTATAAGCGAAGTATATAAATTAATGTTATTTATTTTACTTGATTGAAGAATACGTTTTAATTTAATTTTTTGCACTTATGTGTACTATGCTTATAAACTTAACACTAAATCCACCCCTTCCCTTCCTGGCTAGGAATATGCTCATACCTCCACGTGATCCTTGGCAAGAATTAATTGTATAAAAAATTATTATTGGCTAAACTTTTCACATACCTAATCAATCACAGGCCAAGTGTAATATAATAAATATAAGATGTTACATGAAAACTAAATATGGTCCTGGGTAAGCACGCATGGCTTGTTTCTAGGGATTGGCTCATTTTATCGATATAATGAGGATTTTGTTGTAAACATACGTAATGTATTAAAGTAAGTTATATGTATAAATATAATTTAAAATAAATTTAGTGTTTTCATAGGTGTTAAATTTTTGATCATATATGTTACTGCAGAAGGTTACTGTTACCATTTTTTAGGTTTTCGCATTTCTAGTAGTTTCGTAAGTAAATTTAATGCGAGTATCTCCAGCCCTTGGTATTTCAGCAAACATTATATTTTCTGTTTTTCTTTATTATTTTCATTTTACATTTCCTTCTTTCTCTTAATAACATATGTGACTGTCATATCGTCCCTTTAACACTACAACTGGTTAACTTCAATTTGTTGATTTTTCAGGAGAGCAGTTTTAAAGTTGCCCTTTTAAAAAAGTGAAATATTACAGCAAATCTGATTTTTTTCCCTGAATATATGGTAGCTAGCTTTACTAATCTAACTCTTTCCGAGTATAAAACACAAAATTAATTTTTCACTTTTTTTTTATTTATAAATAAAATATCTACTTTTGGCAATTAAAATCTCAGACATAAAAACATAAATATCTAGTTTTCAGTTTGGCAGTAAGTACACATTTTTATTTCAAAACAACATTTTATTTCTTTGATTTACACAAGAATAGATACAAAATAACGAACAGTATGAATTGAAGACATAAGTCGATAAAGGTGTCATGTCACATTTTTTGAAAATAATACTTTTTGCAATTTTTTTTCTTTCCTGGTATATATCTAACCTCTCAATAATAGTAAATACTAGATTGGTAATGTTTAGAAGACATTTTTTGATCAGAAATGCGCTATGTCACACACAAAATGAAAATGTTTAGTGGATAAATGTGTTATGTTATATTTTTGATAATTTTTTTCCCATATTTACATATTTTTTACATTTTACATTGACAGATAGACAAATATTCTCCGTTGACAGGAAACATGTTTTGTGACAATTGATCTACAACAGACCATGTCATTGCTGAAGTTCTCCACATCTAAGGGATGTTATTTAAGGCAAATGTGGTTATATAACGCTTGTATCCACTGTGTCAAACATTCAGGCCACAAGTCATATTTTTTAACTGGACTTAATATATTGCCAATAGAGGCAATAATCAGTGGCGTAGCCAGAATTTTGATTTAGGAAGAGGGGCAAGAGGGTTGGAGAACTAAAATACCAAGGAAAGCTTTGAAAAATCATATTTAACATCTTTAAATAGGTACCTACCTAATCCAAATTCTGATAGTTCATATAAATATTTACTAATTAACTAAATGAAAGTGCCTTTTATTTAATAAAAATATTGAGACTTGAAACAAAAATTTAAAGAAAAATTCGAATTATGGGTATAGATTTCAGGGGGGCTCCCTCCTGGCTACGCCACTGGCAGTAATTAAATAGCTACCTGTCTGTTACCATTTTGCAAATTACTCGGAGAAGAGGATTTTGAAATTTACCATTTATTAATTTGGTCCGACTAATGTGGAGGACAAAATAAAAAATTTTATATGCTTTGCCTTTAACACTACTTAATACTAAAGTTTTTTAGTATTGGTCAATCTTCCCCCCATGCCCCCAATACTAGGATTTATAGGTTGTCTTAATATTGGGGGCTGCAGGCGCATGTTGTCCTGATGAATTAGTCAATTCAACCATTGATAATGTTGAAGATGTGAAATCCGCCTTAATTATAAAGACCACGTTCTTTTATTGTGCTTGGAGACCATAAGGAAAAATTACATTTTTTTATTGCATAAAAATGTTCTGTCATATGGAAAAACAAGTTATTCAAAATATGACGCCTTAATTCCCAATAATAAATTTGTTTTAAAGCTTTTAAAGAAGCTTTTTAAAAATGTTGTTCTTTTATTTTGTTTTTATGTTCTTTTACCCTCATCATCAAATATAAATTATCTGGTGCACTGTTCAAAAAGCAATCAACTTGCTCCTTTGTAAATAATCACAGTTTTTTCGGTAAATATCCCTCATTTCGTCTCTTGAGAAAAGCACGTAACTTGAATGGGAATATTGGCTTATATCAATCCCCTTCTTCATAACCAACGTTGACCGCAACAATGAATATTGTGACGAAAGCGTTGACGGCTTCATTTTATTTGCAAGTTTGAGAAGTACACCTTCAATACATTTTATGAATACAACGTAATATTTTTGTCTTTGCACCGATCCATAAATCGTTGGTAGACATATTCATAAATTTCTGGAGATTTCTTTGGGAGCAGATTCATAGAAACGACTTTCGCACACTCCAGTATCTCCTCAGGTATACCTAAATCTTATTCAATCTTATTCATTAGATTCAATTTTTATCAAACTGGACCACAAACAATAATTACAAATGAACTCAATTAGCAATATGGTCACTATATATGTTTGATAAAGTATCCATGACTACATCGATATGTCCTACTTACCTATTGACAATTCAATTCCAGTTGCCTTCGCAACCCTTGCGTTGGTTTTGCTAGATAGAAGAATTAATAAATATCCATTTTGACGCTCTTCCTTCTTGAATTTAAATATAATTTTTTCGTGAACCGTAAACACGATGTCCATATACCGAAATTTAGTGAGAGAATGCGCTCCGTTGTCCCTCCAAGCGATGCGACGGTTCTTCTGCACACCTCAAGATCACGGCTAAGATGAATTTGATCAAGCTGTACTTTTGGTAATTTTTAACTAAAGTTTTTGGTAAAGTACTCGAGCATAAGTTTCCCGTGGTTAGACACAGCTTTCTGGATTCCGATAGAGACTTCGGACGCATAGCAGAGAATCATTGAAATAGCGAAAGAAAAAAGATAAAAACAGATATTGCTCACAAAACAAAAAAAAACACAAAAACAACACATTTTTAGTTAATTTTAAACAAAGCACAATCAATCATGTTCTTCATTGTATGAGTTTGTACTGCTTATACATAAAATTAAATTTTAGTTAAAAGCTACATGACTCTTTTATCCATCACGAAACTTATCACAGATTGAGCTTAAATTTTGTGGATAAAGGTGTTATGTACACAAAAATCTAGTTTCACATACTCTGTTTTTTTTAATATTATGATAAACAAATGAAAATAGCCTGAAATGATCTATTTTTTGAGATATTACTCATTTAAATTAAAAGCAAAATAAAAAAGTTCCAATACAAAACGCGTTTCGTTAATTTACTCAAAACTTTAAAATTGCGACATGACACCTTTTTTTCCACTTATGTCTTCAATTATAATCACTCGCTTTCACTTAGTTCGGATTCAGATAGTGGCAATTCTTCTTCCTGAACTACCATCGTGAAAGGGAAGATTCTCAAAATATAATTTATTCTTTATAGGGATTTCGGAAGGTTTAGTTTTAATCAAGGACAAAGGGTCAATGTATTTTCCTTCTTAATAGGTAATCGGCTCTGATACAGCTGATTTGGGATATTGATTGTTGTATTTGAATTAGGTTTGGTTTTTCTGTTGCAGTTAAGAGTTCTAAATTCTTCATTAAAGCTTTCCTCAAATCTCATAATAAAATGTTTTGATCTTGAAAAATTCATATAGCAAATTTTATGCCAAGCTACTGGTTTGCAATTTTCATCTTTATTTCTAAAAATCAAGGTTTTATCAGCGTGAGTCTTCCAATCTAATATCTGCTCATGATTTATGTCATGAACGAAGTATGGTTTGTCACCCTTTCGCCTAGCGCTCCTGGCAATTGTCTTCCATTCTTGGGGCAAACATACTTTACCTACTCTTTTGAATTCTGTTGAAATGACTGATTGCATGGATTCGCACTCCATTTCACTATGACTAAAAACATAAGTTCTATACTTTCCAAATGTGGAATTTCTTGGACAGCTGTTAAGAACATACTTGCTACCGCTGATCTATCGCTGAAATACTGAATCTGATTCACTACCTCTGGCAATGACTTGAAGTATTTATACAAACAAGTAGCTTGAAATACAAGCATATGATCTTTACAAGAAGCTTACTTTTAAGTTAAATAATTTAGATTATGAACAATGGTGCGAATTTCAGAGGAACATGTTTTTATCAATCAACGCGAAATTTATCAAAAAAATGTCTTCACAAAATAAAAAACTTAAAAAATTGACTACTAATGTACCAAAAAATGTTCCTCGGAAGGTCGTTAACATTGTGGAAAATCAATCGTCACACTCTTTTGATAAAGAAGAACTTGACCTTCTAAACAAGGGTTTAAACTTTGCTGTAGCCTCTTCTGATAAGATTTTGGATGATGTCGTGGCAGGGATTGAAAGTTCAATTCAATATCTGCCTGATTCATCCAAGGGTCTCGTCAGAGTGGCTTGCAGGAACCAAATTTCTAAAAATATAATTAATAACGTAGAAAATAGAAAGTCATGCTCAAAGAATCCTAGAAAGACTATCAAAAGATTGCGCGAAAAAGACTGTTTTTATTTAAAAGCAGATAAAGGTAATAAGGTTGTTATTTTAGATAAAGAGGACTATTATGAACGGGTAAACAACCTAATTAGTAATGGTCCTTATAAAGAACTTACTAGAAACCCTTTACCAAGAATGACCACTGAAATAAAAAATGTCCTCAAATCATGTAACAACCTTATTACTCCACCTGTTAAAAATGGGTTACGTGTGTCTAACCCTACTGTACCTAGATTGTATTGTCTACCAAAAATTCATAAGCCAGGGAAGTCGGTGCGTCCAATAGTATCGTCTATTGGATCTCCGACTTACCACTTATCAAAATGGTTGACTAAGGAATTTGAAAGTTTGCCCATTACACAGCCTAGTTTTTCAGTTAAAAATTCGAATGATTTCATTGATAAGGTCAAGAATTTTCAATTGCAAGAGGGTGAAATTTTGATATCCTTTGATGTTTGTTCATTATTTCCTAGTGTACCAATTCCACAGACCTTGGACTATCTTGAGGATTTACTCGAATTAAACAACTATAGAAAAGAAGTAATAGAAGAATATATAAACCTTACAAAACTTTGTATGAAACAAAATTGCTTCCGTTTCAATGACAAGTTTTATGAACAACATGAAGGAACCGCAATGGGTAACTGTTTATCGCCTTTCATTGCTAATGTCTTCATGAGTCGGTTTGAAACTGAAGCAAAAGAAGAATTCGAGTATTTTCCTAGGATTTGGCTTAGGTATGTGGATGACATTTTTGCCGTGTTTGACACTAAGATTGCGGATGTAGAAAACTTCATTTCCAAATTAAATAGTCGTTTCACTTCTGTAAAGTTTACATATGAACTAGGAAATAATGGAAAACTTCCATTTTTAGATGTATTAGTAATTAAAAATAGTGACAATAGGTTAGAATTTGATATATATAGAAAAGATACCAGTACGATCAGATATATCCCTAATGACTCTCACCACTGCTATCAACATAAAATGGCAAGTTTTAATTTTCTTGTCCATCGTTTACTAAGTTTCCCTCTCAGTAATGAGAGGTTTGAAAAAGAAAAAGTATTAATTAAAGATATAGCTGTGAGTAATGGTTATCCTAGAGATATAGTTGAAAAACTAATTAGGAAGCGTAAATTTAAGGACACACTTCGTAATTCTACGACCTTTCAAAAGAATATAGAGGCTCCAAAATATGTATCCATCTCGTACGAACCCCGGTTTACTCGTGGTTTGAGTAAGGTTTTCAAAAACGTGGGTATAACAGCGATTCATTCGTCGAGCAACAAATTACAACAACTTTTAGACAATCCAAAGGATAAAATTGTTCCAAATGAAAGGTCTGGGATTTACGAAATTAGTTGTAATGATTGTGATCGAAAATATGTTGGACAAACGAGACGATCAATTAACACCAGATTTAAAGAGCATATGGCTCATATAAAATATGGAAGAACAGATAAGTCTAGTGTTGCACAACATGCTTTTGACAACAATCATAGAATAGATATTAGTAATTTAAGATTAGTTAGAAATGTGACCAATAATAGACAGTTGGATGCATTTGAGAGCATAGAAATTGTAAAATGTAATAGTAGTATGAATAGCGACAAGGGACCTATACCGTATAGCCCGCTTTACGCGTTGCTTAGCAACCGATGATTGAACCGTGATTAGTCACGCATAAATTTCACGGTGATATCATACCGTAGCCCGCTTTACGCGTTACTTAGCAACCGATCATTGAAGCGTGATTAGTCACGCGTAAATTTCACGGTGATATCATTAGTGACGTCACCATGAAAATAGTATAAATATGGTAGATTTTGTAGTTTAAGATTAGTTTTAATCGTCTCCGGATGATGCCAACTTGGTTGGAGAAACGCGCGTCGAGCGAAGTGAAAGTGTTTTGGTGTTTGTGGAAACTACTCCGAGTGAAACAAGTAGCAATCCCACAACTGCCACGTTTGCCCTCAACCTCTGTCCACATGAAGCAATCACACGAGAACATGTCTCGAATTGAACACTTGTTGCACCAGATTTTAATAAGACTTGCCAGGCGCACAATTAGATATTTCAAAATGAACACTTGTTGCTTCAGATTTTTGTCGGACCTGGGACATAGCCATATTATGTCACTCGATTTCTCTATTTTAAGATGCCGATAGAAGTTATTTAGTTGTAGCAATAAAAAGAGAGTAGAAAAGTGAACTGGTACAAGTAACTCAAAATGACCAAAAATCGAGTTAACCAGTTGTAGTATGAGGGGACGATATATGTTCTTACTTTATAATGTACCATAAGATGCGGAAAAAAAAACTACTGATGCTAAATATATGATCCTAGGAATATTATCTAAGAGTATTTTAAAATAGACTATGAATACTGGTTTCTTAAAAACAAATATACTAAAAGGCAACATCTTGGAATTACCCTTTTATTAGCCTCTTTAATTTCGAAATATATTATAATGGTTGTAGACGAATGTACGGACGGAACGGACAACGATTTGAGTTTACTCCCAACATTGTGCGATAATACTCTGAGCTCAAAGTTGCGTAAACGTTTTTAAGCGAAAACATTAACCTTACATGCAGATATTTCAATGTACCAGTCCGGTCAAACGCTTTAACCGTTCCACTATCTACTTTTAGAGTCACGAATGATGTACCAGCAACACAAACACAACCATCAATAGTGAGAGGTATTTCTATTACATCTATTAGCATCCAAGCACATACCTGGCGATGTGTAAGCCACATGAATGCGTCTGTATTGGGTTCGCGATGCATATATGCATTTTCTAGCCGTTAGCGACCGGAAAGTGTGCGCCGCGAATGTCCAGTAGTGAATTATGCTGTCATGCATCTTCCGGGCCGACACCGTTCGCCGTAGGTCGTGTGACTTATGACCGACAGTGGTTTACGGCCTTGACGCCACGACTCGCCGCTCCCGATGGCGGCACCGAGGGGTCTGACCTGATAACAGCAGGATATATAGCGACAACGCTAACGACCAACTGATCATCTGATTGCGGCCGCAAATTAATGGTGTAGGTACCACTGGTAATGACTACGTTTTTCCGATGGTTAATTAGCGGCAAAATTATTGTTTTATGCTCTGGATTTATGCTTTTCATATAGCGTTTACAGCGGTCAGCGTCCATGTTCTGGAATGGCTTCTCGGAAGATGATTTGCACTTTATCTTGACAAGGTCTGAATGTACAAGGTAAATTTTAATAAAAATCACCCACGAATTATATAAAGAAAACTGTCACTGCATGGCCCACAAAAATCGAAAAAAATATGCCAACGGAATTTGTCATTGCAGGTAAAGTGGGATATATTATTACAAAGAGGCATTTAATTGACTAACAGAAATCATAAAACAACTCATGACCTCGGGAATTGTTTGAGTATCCTGAAATAAAAATAAATACATTTAGATATATGGATAAATCCTTGCTAAGACCACTTTTGTGAATAATATTATTTATACATTATAATTAATTATACAAAAGTAGAAAACAAAGTTTTAAGAAAACCTTAGAATCGTCAGAAGCAATTATGGACGATATACTGAAAATTCCGTAGATCTAGGGGAAATCTGCACAATCTGGCAACACCGCACCCGAAAATGTAGCACCTGGGGGTGCCAGATACTCCTTTCAAAGGAGAAGTCTCAACTCTCTAGGAGTCTAGGACCTCAAACAACCGAGATACGCACCATGGCACCATTTAGAACAGTTACAGTATAAGAACATGTGGACTGTTGCGTTCCTGCATTCGGGGTGCAGAGCGTTTTCCGTTTTTTTCTCGAAGAGTCTCGGTCTCTCACCTTCGTGGTGCACTAGTGCTTCGTTTTGCTAAGTGTGTGTTGTTGCGCCTAATTAGTCAACTTTCGTCATGTTTCGCGTTAATAGTTTTTTTTATCAAGTTCTCTTGTTTTTGACAGTAGATTTAATTTAATTAACCTAATGTTACTGCAATACAGATTGTTGTTGGTAATATTATGATTTTTTTCTCGTTCTGCTACAATTGGCTTCTATAGCTGTTATTACTGGACGAATTGTACCATTCTTGTGGCATTGAAAACCAATTGGCATTTTTCTTTAAATAGTTAAGTAAGTCTTTCATTCTCCCCTCAGCTTGCTTCTTGTTCGTCCTGGCCCTTGACCCCAGTAGAATAGTGTCTCGTTGCTCTCCGACTGTCTTTGGTCGTACCTAAGTCCAGTGGCCTTCACCACTGGTGGCGTCCAATCACCCCGGAATAATTCCTTCCAGCACATTTGTGCCTATTTTTGTAAACATAACTTCCTGATGACTTGGGTTTTATCCTTGAGCTAGGTGACGGGGCAAGTATTTTCACCTATATAATTGGTAAGCTAAATTACCATAAATATCAAAGGCCAAGGTATAACAGGACCCTTGTAGGACTCTTCGACACGCCTAGAATGCCTCTATAACTTTGTTCTATATTCTATGAATGTGAGCGTTGCCTAACAAAACTAATGCCACATGAAAATGTCACTGTGATACTTAATAATATTAATAAGAAATGGAAGTATAAATGATCAATTAAATAAATCGTACATCATTCTGATGAACTTCTCAATGGTTCGTTTCCGTGTATAAGTCCAGGTATACAAGTGTTTTCAATTAATTTCTTTTTAACTCGCTTTTATTAGCTTCACCTGTATGTATGTATATTGAAACGGAATATTTGAACGAGATTATCACCCACTTCAAAACATCAGATTAAACTGAAATTTTGTACCCCTATCAAGAGCCGATGACTTGGACAAAGTTGTCAAATTATTGTATTGTTATCGGTCATCACCAGGATTATCAGGATAAAATAAAATAGAGTTAAAAAAAGCTACCAAAACACGATTTTATAGCAAACCGAACTAAAAAGTAAAAAATAAAGTAGTTTAAAAATCTAAAAAGACACGCTTTAAGGGGAAACCGGACTAAAAGGTCAAAAATAATGTTTAACTACTAGGATTTTTTTTAATATGATAAAAATTTCACTAACACAATATAATTAAATACTTTTTTTTCAGTTTAAAATATGAATTAAGTGATTGACAAACAAATGATTGTATTGTAAAAAAACGTACGGGGAATGATATCAAATAAATGTTTATAAAAATTGATATCAGACACCCCACGCTTTTTACAATAAAATTATTATTTTGTCAATCACTATTCATATTTTAAACTTAGTAAAAAGCATTTAATTATATTGAGTTAGTGGAATTTTTGTCATTATTAAACAAAATCTTAATAGTTAAACATCATTTTCTACTTTTGGCTTCTGTTGCCCTTTAAATGGTGTTTTTTTGAAGTTTGTTTAAAACTATAATTTATTATAATTGATTGCTGTCAACCCCAGATTACTTCTGACATGACGACAGCTCTGAAATTTTTGTACGACATTAAGATGACCATACAGGAATATGGAACCTTTTATAAAAATCAATAAAAAAAAAACCATAGTGGCGGACAGAGAATGGTGTTTGTAAAGGTGTGATACACTTATATTATTCCTTTAGAATCGTTTATGATTCACATCAGTACTCTAGCGCAGCGGGAATTTAACTGAATCCACGACCTGCCACGCTGCTGCCTGCACGTGGATGTCCGGCTGGTCCCGGGGTAGGTATTATCCATGGACGACATTTCTTCTTTAATTATAAAATAATTATAAAGTTCTTTAATTATAAAATAAACTGTTTTGAATTGAATTGAATTGGATCCACGACCGAAGAGCCTGGGTTCAAACCCTGCCAGCATAGTACATTTTTTTCAATTTTACTTTTTTTTTGAATATCTACTGATTTTTTTTACAATATAGATACAGTGCCGTCCAATTGAAAGTAAACGATTTTTTTAATTAATGTGAAACAGGCTTTCAGGTAAGCAAAACTTGATGGTCAATTTTATTTGTCAGTTTACTAATAATTATTCTATATTTTGAAGTTTTCCTTATAATTATTATTATTATTATGAAATTATTACGCGCTTAACTGAACCGCAAAAAATGAGCTGTGATGTTATTGCAGAACGGATGGTCAATGCAAGCAGTTGCAGATACTTTGAATGCGAGTAAAGGTTGCATTTACAAAATTAAGCAAAAATGGAATGCAGAAGGAACTGTTGAGTACGTCCATAGAGGGGGCCGTCAGAAATTCAGTACTATTGACGAAGACGAACTCGTCCTTGACCACCTCCGACAGAATCCTTTTGATACAGCAGTGACTGCCTGCTTCTTAACAAATTTTCCTGCTTCGGTGGAAACAGCAAGACGACGTATCAGAGCATCTGAGCTGAAGAATTTTTCGGCTGCAAATAAAGTTGCTTTGTTGCCACGGCATAAGGAGCAGAGGTTAAACTTTGTCAACCAATTTGTCGGTGTGCCACAGGACTTTTAGGACAACACAATTTTTTCAGACAAAAAAGTTTTTCAATCCTGCTATGATGGCTCTGTGCGTGTATACCGCCCAAGAAATTGCCTATATGAAGAGCGCTATATAAATCCTACAGCTCGTAGTTGTCGCTTCTCTATCAACGTGTGGGCATGGATATGTTTCCAAGGAGTGAGGACTGGTCAAAGCTACGCTCGCATTTTGGAATATGTTATGTTACCTTCCGTTTGCATTTTATATCCCGAGAACTTCACTTTCCAGCAGGAAAATATTTTTATTTCCTCTTTGCTTTTTCCATATTTGAATTAAATTTATATTTCAGGATAATTCCTCTATTCACAAATCACGAGTTGTTACTGAATGGCTGAATACAAACCATATCAACACTCTGCCTTGGCCCTCTAAGTCTCCGGATTTAAATCCAATAGAAAATGTATGGGCACAAATGGAAAAAGACATGTATAGCAGAAATTTCCGACCAGCGAAAGTAAAAGAACTGTGGTTGGCGATTGAAAATGCCTGGTAAAATATTGGCGAGGATTACACCAGGACACTAATATTGTCTATGAGAAATAGGCTTCAAAAAGTTATAAACGCGAATGGTGCTTGGACCAAATATTAATTCATAGTAATTTTCTTAAGTTCTCAGTTAGTTTGTTAATTTAATGGATTTTTTTACAAGAGACGTCCTTACCATATAGATTTTTCTTAATAAATACTGTATATAAAATGCTGCCACCCTATAACTGACAGATACTTCAACCTTAAATAATTTTGAATGTGATCTGTTTACAAAAGCCTGCTTCACAATTTGAAAATTTCCAAAATTTCTCATAAGAGTCGTTTACCTTCAATTGAACGGCACTGTACCTATTATGAGTTTCGCATATAAAGTTGCTAGATTTACTCGATCCCTTGTATTTAATATTAAATACCCGAGTCTGTGAAGATAACATAGAACGTATCACATTTTATAATTTAAGTGTTTCGTAACGTGTATTAATAAGTATTTTTGATTGCATATCCTTTGTTTTTACTTAGGTCTGTTGAATTAACAATAAACATAAACAATTAAATAAAAAAATAGAGAAATGTATGGTTTCTTATTGTTTTTAAAAGCTTAATTAACCAGACTAAAAACTATCCCATTCCGACACATATGCTACCAGAATTTTCAACGTTTCAGCACGCGAGTTGAATATTTACCGTATGCCTCGGTCATGACCATCCACTATAACGCCTCGCCCTCTAGGATGAGTTTTAATTAAACCTTGGGTAGAGTTCATTGTTTTTAATGAATTTCTAGCTAGTAATATTTTATATTTATTGTTATTTTCATTGTTACCTGTATTTCAGTTTTATCACCGCAATGGTGGTAATATAATTGAGTGTAAATAGGTTAGCCCTCATGAATAATATGAGGGCTGTTAATTTGCATTTTATAATAGCACCCGTGAGCTATACACACAGTGCGTTGTTAAATTATTATCTTTATGGCAGGTAGATGAATTAATTGTTTTGTGTAAAATGGCTCTTGCAATCATAATCAAAAGCTGTAGCGAAAGTATGTGTAAATACTACAAGAATGAAAGCAGAACCTCGTTATTTGAAGCAATAGGGAACATGCATAAAATTATAACAATAAAAATAATACTAAAAAACAGCGTAACATTGTTATAAAACGTGTACTTCACAAAAAAACAAGATATCTAATTCGCGCGATCAGAATGAAGTATCTAAACAGGAAGCAGCCCGAAAAAATCTGTGACGTATTTTAAATCGGCTTCTTATCATATTATTTGTGAGCGAATGTATGCGACTTTTTGGTCGCACATGTTATTATTGAAGCACTTAAAGAAATGAGATATGAAAACCATAGTTTCATATCTCCAAAACCATATAATTTTTTAATGCAACATAAAAGAAAGTATTTTTTTACATAACAGTAAGTTTTAGTCATATTTAATACCAAGTATAACATCTTAACAACAGCAACGTCGCGTCGTGGTATGCTGATAATTAATCTTATTATTGTGGAACGCTCCTTCAAATTTCTAGGCATATGAGGAAGAGTTCCAAGCCTCCTACCTTTAAAATCCGATAAGTATTCAATGGGATTAAGGTCGGGACTTCTTGATGGTCAATTAATTATTTTAACCCTTTAAGAGTCTCGCTGAATGCAAATAGTATCACTTAATATTAAATCCAATTGCCGGTAATTTGTATTCATAACATCACGGTACTGCTCAAAGTCTAGTATACTATTAAGGCGTTTATTTATACTTGCAAAATTGAGTGTAAAATTGAACTAATCATGCGAGAAAACTGCAAATCACACCGTATGAAGAGTAAACATGCCCAGAAATAGAACGTGGAAGGTTCATATAGTCAATAAACCTTTAAGCGGACAATTTAGATTCCTACTGTGCGTATTTGCAGTAAAACATACCGACTCAGCTAGGAGATGGAGCTATCAGTGATATTAGCGAGTCGCAGGGGGCGCGAGATAAAATCTATTAATTCCAATGGAAATTTAATCAGCAATCAGCTCGTTACTAACGACGTGCATATTGCCAACTTTGAACCCGTTCTGGAAGATGCGCGCCATGGAGGCAGAGCAGCGGTGTGAAGGTATTGTTGGCGAGGTTGTTAATTAATGTAATAGCCCGATTACTAATGCAATACCTACACCTATTCTATGAGGAGCATGCACTTAATGAAAAATTTGCCTATGTATAGGATCAAGTGAGTTCGAAATGTACTTAACTGGTAATTGAAAAGCTAATTGAATATTCAGATAACGTGTATAACGTATCTCCTAGATAGCTTCTACAATAATTACATACATAGTACTGCTAGAAAAGTATGAGATCATTATTTTATTGGAATAATAAAATCATCATAATAAATAATCATCAGTGGTTAAAATGAAAAAAATATAACCAAACTTGAAATCACCATCTGGAATATTTGTTTATATATATATATATATATATATATATATATATATATATATATATATATATATATATATATATATATATATATATATATATATATATATATATATATGTAATTTTCCCGCATATAGTTGGAAAAAGTAGTTGTTTTTCAATAGGTTCAACAGGATTTTATGCATTTTAAAGTTTAACATCTTCTGGATAACTGTATGCCTAATGCTTTTATATATAATATGTTCAAATAGAACAAATATAAATAGCAGACTAGGTTTGTGTATTCTAAGAATTTGAGTTCCGTCAAAAACTAATGTCATAAAACGTCACTGTAAGTGTTGGAGTATTAATATTTTAAATTCAAGTATAAATGATCAATGAAATAAATCGTATACTGCTCTGAAGATCCTCAATAAAGGTGAAAGAACTTGTACAACTTCTAAGTGGTTCGTTTCCGTGTGTATAGTGGTTCATTTCCGTATGTATGTCCAGATATAGTACTGGTAAGTGTGTTTTCCTCCTTATTCGTCTATTTGCTTATTTCTCTATGTAATGAAATGCTACAAACCCAAGATTACTTTTGACAAAACAAATATGAATAGCAAAGAATTATATATATATATATATATATATATATATATATATATATATATATATATATATATATATATATATATATATATATATATAAATTATAAATAGCTAATATATATATATATTAGCTATTTATAATTTATATATATATATATATATATATATATATATATATATATATATATATATATATATATATATATATATATATATATATATATATATATATATATATATATATATATATATATATATATATATATATATATATATATATATATATATATATATATATATATATATATATATATATATATATATATATATATATATATATATATATATATATATATATATATATATATATATATATATATATATATATATATATATATATATATATATATATATATATATATATATATATATTGAGTTAAACGAGTATCTACAGCCAAAATAAACAGTTAAAATACAATAAACACACTAAATTATGAATTAAAATAAAATTGGTGAACAATCTATATTGTCCCAACTCTAGTAACAGTGCCCTCACGCCCGTATCTCTACAGATTGCAAGAACTATGCGAAACGCGAATCCACGGCGCATCTGATTGGTCAATATCTAGTTGTGTTAATATCAGAGTTATTTATCGGCGCAAAAATCTATAATTAACATCATAGTAATAGACAAGTCCCAACAAAATTTCTATAATATCACATCCTCATAAACTAAGTTTATATAGACAGATTAATGCAGAAGCATCGTTTTGAAAATGGGGTACGAGAGACAACTCGGCTTTTGAATGTTGTAATTAGATTACGAAAGGTAAATGTGAAAATAAATTATAGAAATTAAACTAAACATATTAATTAAAATACTAGTCTTGATATATATGATTGGTCAGATCATGTGAAAATAGTGTAACAAGAAGCTCGTATCTAAGGAAGTTCAATTATTCAAATTCGAATAACTTCCGGAGAACCAAATAATAATGCAAGAAGAATGGTAATAGCGTCCAAAGTAAGGACAGCTCGATAAATGTGTGTGTAGAAAATTGTAAATTTTAATTGTTAAAAATGAGTTTAAGTAAACAAATCTGTGCTACGGTGTAAGAATCCAAAGGGAAATATTCTAGAGAAAATATAAACAACGTATTAAGTGGTTTTTGGATCGAAAATACGACATTTCAAATGTGGCGTCTCCAGGCAGAGTCTACAAGGTGTAGAAGAGTACAACAAACATACCAGATAATGCATTCAATATTTCTACATATAAATAAATTCGAGTATAGCCGATTTCCAGAGTGCGGTGTAATACCGATAGATGGCAGCAGGTGTGCTGAAGAAGTTAGCAGCATAGTGAAAGTGCAACATCATTCCAAGAGAGGGCAGCAGTAGCAGACTCCAGCCCAAAAGTAAATAAACAAGTGAAGTGAGATTAATAAATATTGTGTTGTGCTTCGTAAATAAAAAGGATTATAAAAAACGTCTTAAGGTAATAACCATTTTCAAACAGTTTTAATATTAAGGATACATTGATCCAGAGGCTCTGCCCATGTAATTAGTTTAAGTTACGTAGGTTTTGGCGTAGGATATTAATAAGTTTTTAAAGTTTAAGTTTCTATCTTGCATTATAATTTGCATATGTGTAGACAAACATACTTCCGCTTTGCAATATAATTTGCAAAATTCATAACTTTCTTCTTTGTGCTTTGCATTTAATTGTCGTTTAGACGAATTACTTCATTTTCTATATTAATAAAATGAATCTTATATATGTAGCTTCTGCGTTATTATTATTCTCATTTCAAAGGTCACAATTTGCATTCCATAATTGAGAAGATTATTAAATTTCAATCCTTATATATATAAAATATCTCAGATTCATTTACCAGGCAAAATAATTTCAACCTTTCAAGAGAAACAGTGCAAAATATAGAGGCCTAATTGAACCTCCCCTAACGGATGACATGCCCTAACATAGAGGACATGCTCTACAGTGAACCTTCCTCAATATAAATAAGTGTTCTTAGAACTGGCGCCCTTGGGAAGGAAGCAATAGGGAAGAGACAGCGTAAGTATCCTGTTACCTTATCAGGTGTTTCTTTACTGTGCAATCATTGAAATTATCGCTGTTATCAGATCTATTAGTAATACTTTATTATATTTTAAATTTTAACATTATCTCTTAATATTACAAATATCATCCAACAACGTAGAACTTTAACATTTCACAGTTATTTCACATGATATTGGTGTTTAGCTAATGTTAACAGACAACGGTTTTATAGCACGACATGTTGGGATAAAAGTTAAAGGAAGAACTATGTTAGGAAAAACATCAACTAAAAAAAAGCAGATGCACGTTTGACAATTTCTATTATTTCCTGCCCGCAGAGAAAGAGTCCCAGTTTGAGATTAAAAATGACACCAATGTTTTTGTCAGAATAAAGTGGTATTCTTTTTTTTAAGTGGTAATTCCTTTAAAACCGTAAAGATAAATAATATTTATTTTCTTTTAGTTTTATGTCACTTATCACTTAAAATTGATTTTTGTGTTTTCGCTATCTGTAAAATGTTGAATAGAGTTAATTCAACATTTTACATTCCTTTGTCGTTTTTTTACCAGAGTGCGTGTGTATGTGCTTTTGTTTCGTAAATTACCTTGTTCTTGTTAACAGTTATTAGAATCAAAATAAACATGTTAACGAATATGTTTGGCTTTATTATAGGAAAGCATAAATTACTTAATAGTTTAATTTAAATACATAATTTTAGGAATTGTTTACTACAGAATTATCATATGTTCCTTATCATATGTGCATGTGATCTATCTAACTAAATTATCGCATAAAGTTACATATCGCATGAGACAAGTAAAACAAATTATTCTGAGAAAAGTATTAATAACTGCTTGGCAGCCATCACGAGGATCTCTTTCAGTATTTGGTATTGGTCTTTTGTAGGTCACTACTCACTAGTATAGATTACTCTGAGACTGAAAGGTTTTAATCAATATTCAGCTTATAAATCATTCGATTAGTTACATATTATGAGAATATTTATTGACATGGGATACAATTAAATCCATATATGAGATGCGAAACACCGTTATTCTCAATATTGCATGTTTTAAATACTCTTTTAGTTATTCTGTAAAAATATGAGTATACTAGTGCTTCAAGCAAACTGTCTACCGTTACGGTAATTTATAATAACGGTTTCTAATAGATACATGTTTATGTTTATACAGGCAGCTAATGAAAGAGGATTAAAGAATGCATATTAGAACCGTAGGTGAACTAGTACGTATCTTGAAGAGATACGTACATTTATAATTAAGCCTGAAATTGCTTTCCAACTGGCAATAATGGTTTGCATATTGTATACCTATAATTCCCTACTGGGGACTGAGAAATCTGAACAAAATATCGTCATCATAATTTCCATATTTAATATTCTATGTATGAACTTAGTGAAATACTATCAGCTAATCGAATACTGAACCGAATGACTGAATTACTAAAACACCAACATATAAAACAATTACATATAACCATGGTGGCCATGATGTTTTCACCGCCAACTTTAACTTCACAGAATATTATGTATAGTTTTTCCTTATAAGCTTCATAAGTTCGTTATTTTTTACCGCAGGAAAAAATCATTACAACCTTTTATGTTCTTCTAAAGCTCAAGGTCTATATAAATAAATATAACGCATGTGGTGTTCCAGTTAAAAATCTATTATTTTGCTCAAGAACTCAAAAACGCGATTCATAATTAATTGTTTCATTAACTAACCAACCGGCGAGCAGTTGCCAAGAGAATTACGACAAAAGAGGTAACAATTTTTTTTATAATTACAGAATTTGAGGAGTGTCGAAAACGGTGCACAGAGGTCATTTATAATAAATTAGGCGGTAATAAATACAAATGTAAAAATTGTAGGTTTTAACTGTGCCTAAGTTGTGTAAATAGCTATTTTCTAATTTTAACATGTAAAGTGAGACTTTTCAAAACCCTTTGACCAGTTACGAAAAGTAAAATATTACGCAACGGGTTGTGTAAAGTTCATTTCATAGTAGGTTATTTAGACCTGACAAGGTATGAAAGTGACACACCGTTACATCCTACTGGATTATTTTTAAACGTATAAAATTCAGAGTTTTCTTCTCATAAAATATAAAATTGGTGAAAATTAGAAAAAAATCTTGTATGAAACACGTTGGGAAACACTATTTTGTGTAACTCGCATCATTTTCCTCGCTCGTTCCACAAAACTCTGCTCGTTACTCAAAATAGTACTTTTCGCAACTGGTTACATAAATAGATATTAGTTACGTTATTAAATAATTCAGTGTCACAGTAATAATAATTATTATTGTGTTACTTAAAGGTTTGAACTAAATTTAAGGGCGTATTCCGAGACCAATTTTAGGAAGAAAAGTTTATAGAAACGTGTCATAAAATGTCTGGTTTTCAATTATCATTTTTTTATCGCGGGTTTTTATTAATATTTCAAAGGTTCTTTTCCCGATTCTTTGATATTTGACAGTGTTATTTTTAGTAATAAAGACCTCTTTTAACCACAAGTAAATTAAAAATATTAGGTCTAAAAGATGTTTTCTAAAAGAAGATTTTTTTAAAATAAATTTGATAAACAGGGTGTTTTATTTATTTTTAAAGTTAGTAAATATAAGTATCTTAACTTATTATATAATATTTTGATGTACTAAAATGTATCTACAAAACAAAAACGCAACATTAACTAGGTAATATAATATTTAATTTTACCCAAAGAAATCGTTTTTAACTATTGACATAGTCCCTAAACATTATTTTTTAAAGCCCCTGTAATAAACGTAATTTAAGTAAAAAAAATGACAAATATTTTTTAATAATACAATATGCAGCTTTTGAAAGTTAATATAATTTAAAAGAATGTTAAAAATTTATGCATTTATATTAAATTATATTCTTTACACATGTGCCGATTTTTAACATAACTTAGTATCAAATATTAAAGCCCTTGCCTTGTTCTCTAAGACAAAGAAATCTAAAGACAAATTTCTAAAGACAAATTTAAAAGACTGCAAGTAGAAAACAGCAACAAAACAAAACTTAAAAATCACAAAACGGATGTGAAAAAATTCAATGCTAAGTTGCCATTAATTGTTTATAATATTTGAGCTATTTTCGTGGCTAACTGGAATAAGAAAAAAATGAGTACGTTCAAAAATATTATTCGTTGGAATGTTTTCTTTAATATTATAGCATGAAATCATTTATTTGAGAAAACAGTTTTTTATTATTAATTCATAAAAAAATGACCTCTGTGCGTCGTAGTGAAAAAATGTATTGCACAAATCATGTAGAAACATTTTTAAGCATTAATTTAATTTTTTTCGTTACGATAACGACGCTCCATCCTCGGGTTATAAGCGAGAAATAAAGAAAATGGAAATTTCTGCTCCTCTTCTCCATGAAGCGGACGGGCTAGTGACGAGGATTTGTTTACGTTCTAACTACCCCACTACATTTCTGAAGTAAAACAGTTTCCTCATGCACTCTATGCCCATGCACTCTACACCCCCTTCGATGCTTAGATTACTAATAATAACAGAACAATAATAAATATTGTTACTATACGATCACATCGGCGCATTCGCCATTTTATAGAACACAATTTTTAAGTGTATATGGTCGAATCCATAAACAGGCTTATACACAAAAATATTTAAATAATATATAGACAAAAAAAATCAGTCAAAATATCCCAAAAAAATCTACATTACATTATACAATTTGGGGGCTAGTATTGTTTGTTAAAGGGGTGCATTATGAGCATAATTACAGATTTGAGTGTCGGTGGCGCCACTATCGTAAAAACGCGTTTATATTTCAGTAACGATGCATTTAGTACAAAAAAATATGCTTCTCTTGTAAATTAAAAGGCTCAACTTTTTTATTTGAAACTTTTTTTCTAGCATCAATATTTTCCGAGTTATTTCGTTCGAATTTGGTGTTTCTTATTGCATTCAACTAAATAATAATCTAATTTATTAAGGAACAGAAAAAGGAAAAGGTAAATTATAAAAATGTTTAATCAAATGTTTTGATAAACGTTAATATCATAACATGATAAATGAAATAAAAATAAACGTTAATATTATATGACTAGATACTTCCTTATTGGAGCCTAAAGTGCTCACTAAGGTGGCCCAATATATGGTGCCAAAAACTTACACTAAATAAATATAATTTTAACAATTTTACATTAGTTTTAGAAACATTATTTCAATGTCCTCGGGAAAGTTGTAAAAATATATTGGACAAACGAGACCCACAATTCAAATTATGTTCAGGAAGCATATGACTCATCATAAATATGGAAAACTGAGAAAAAACACATACATATTTTACTATTCCTAAAACTTAAAATTAATAAATAATAGGTTAATTATATATAAATCATAGGTAAGTACCTGGAATAACGGAGATAATAAAAACAGGTAAGTGGTTATATTTCTCTTTAAGCGGCTCTACATTTAGACATATTTTGATTTACAATGCCATAAAATAAATCACGTTCAAAGGTTCTTTTATCCACTTTTTTGTTCTTTTTGAAATTATTAAGATTTCTAATTTTTCCCGGTTATATATTTTAGTCTTGGAGCTATATAATTACAATGATGTTGGCCACTAGTTTTTTCAGATCTTGGGTGCATGAAGGTTTCTCTGTCTCGTATTATGTCTCGTATATATCATGGGTCATAGGATTCAAAGTAGGTAACCTTTCCTTATGTGTATTTTTCTACGTTCATGCAAAAAATAACTTTATTGAACTACATGTATTGGAAAAATTATTAAGATTTCTAATTTTTCCCGGTTATATATTTTAGTCTTGGAGCTATATAATTACAATGATGTTGACTACTAGTTTTTTCAGATCTTGGGTGCATGAAGGTTTTTCTGTCTCGTATTATGTCTCGTATATATCATGGGTCATAGGATTCAAAGTAGGTAACCTTTCCTTATGTGTATTTTTCTACGTTCATGCAAAAAATAACTTTATTGAACTACATGTATTGGAAAAATTATTAAGATTTCTAATTTTTCCCGGTTATATATTTTAGTCTTGGAGCTATATAATTACAATGATGTTGGCTACTAGTTTTTTCAGATCTTGGGTGCATGAAGGTTTTTCTGTCTCGTATTATGTCTCGTATATATCATGGGTCATAGGATTCAAAGTAGGTAACCTTTCCTTATGTGTATTTTTCTACGTTCATGCAAAAAATAACTTTATTGAACTACATGTATTGGAAAAATTATTAAGATTTCTAATTTTTCCCGGTTATATATTTTAGTCTTGGAGCTATATAATTACAATGATGTTGGCTACTAGTTTTTTCAGATCTTGGGTGCATGAAGGTTTTTCTGTCTCGTATTATGTCTCGTATATATCATGGGTCATAGGATTCAAAGTAGGTAACCTTTCCTTATGTGTATTTTTCTACGTTCATGCAAAAAATAACTTTATTGAACTACATGTATTGGAAAAATTATTAAGATTTCTAATTTTTCCCGGTTATATATTTTAGTCTTGGAGCTATATAATTACAATGATGTTGGCTACTAGTTTTTTCAGATCTTGGGTGCATGAAGGTTTTTCTGTCTCGTATTATGTCTCGTATATATCATGGGTCATAGGATTCAAAGTAGGTAACCTTTCCTTATGTGTATTTTTCTACGTTCATGCAAAAAATAACTTTATTGAACTACATGTATTGGAAAAATTATTAAGATTTCTAATTTTTCCCGGTTATATATTTTAGTCTTGGAGCTATATAATTACAATGATGTTGGCCACTAGTTTTTTCAGATCTTGGGTGCATGAAGGTTTCTCTGTCTCGTATTATGTCTCGTATATATCATGGGTCATAGGATTCAAAGTAGGTAACCTTTCCTTATGTGTATTTTTCTACGTTCATGCAAAAAATAACTTTATTGAACTACATGTATTGGAAAAATTATTAAGATTTCTAATTTTTCCCGGTTATATATTTTAGTCTTGGAGCTATATAATTACAATGATGTTGGCTACTAGTTTTTTCAGATCTAGGGTGCATGAAGATTTTTCTGTCTCGTATTATGTCTCGTATATATCATGGGTCATAGGATTCAAAGTAGGTAACCTTTCCTTATGTGTATTTTTCTACGTTCATGCAAAAAATAACTTTATTGAACTACATGTATTGGAAAAATTATTAAGATTTCTAATTTTTCCCGGTTATATATTTTAGTCTTGGAGCTATATAATTACAATGATGTTGGCCACTAGTTTTTTCAGATCTTGGGTGCATGAAGGTTTCTCTGTCTCGTATTATGTCTCGTATATATCATGGGTCATAGGATTCAAAGTAGGTAACCTTTCCTTATGTGTATTTTTCTACGTTCATGCAAAAAATAACTTTATTGAACTACATGTATTGGAAAAATTATTAAGATTTCTAATTTTTCCCGGTTATATATTTTAGTCTTGGAGCTATATAATTACAATGATGTTGGCTACTAGTTTTTTCAGATCTTGGGTGCATGAAGGTTTTTCTGTCTCGTATTATGTCTCGTATATATCATGGGTCATAGGATTCAAAGTAGGTAACCTTTCCTTATGTGTATTTTTCTACGTTCATGCAAAAAATAACTTTATTGAACTACATGTATTGGAAAAACTGGTTCTTTATTGCACTAGTGCAATAAAAATGTATCTTACAAAATATTTTTTTTTGGATTTTGCATGAACGTAGAAAAATTATTGTATGCTACTTGTACAATTACATTCGGCCTGACGGACGACCTCGTTGGACAATTTCAAGTCGCGTGCAATAAAAACTTAATTTTTGCACTTGTTGCATAAATAACACATTGTTTTCGCTTATTTAAATAGCTTCCATAATTTATAGAATTATTATAGTTTTTTATTACCAACTCTATCAAACGTCTTGGAAAGGTTTTGACTCAAGAGGTTTATAGATCTTCAGTTGACTAAAAAATTATTAAATATTTAAACATTATACTAAATATTCGTACGGCTTAAAAATATTTGTTAAACTACAAAACACACGAAGTACGACGTAAAGAATGGCCCGCGCAATCGTGAAACATGCATCGGGCGCAGTAATTTATTGACTCAAATGAAATTTATAGGTCGACAGGTGTTACCCAGTAGACTATTTAATTAATTGTAAAGTTTTGATTTATTGGCTGCTAAAATACGGTCCCCTGACTCAGATTAATGATTTTCATTTAAAACACTCGCCTGAATAATTGCAGCTACGAACTTATATGCGTAAGCGGTCGCTGAAAGTGAGAGTAAAAATTTTAAGGCAATTTTTCATTCGACGCGCGTTACCGATTAATGTCTTCTTTCTTTTTGTTTTCAAGACTTCAAATGAATAGTGTTAATAAATATAACTTCGTACCCAATGCTTGACTCTAATTGTTTGGCCACCCAGCATGTTCGTTATGGTTCATGTTACGTTCGATTATGGCCTGATAATTGCGACCTAATTGATTAAATGCGATAAACTTCGATTATTAAAATATTTACATGAAAAAATAGTATTAGGAAAAAATCAGGCATTTTTAAATTATTACTATTAATTATTCATTCACATAAGATGAAAAAAATTATTTTGTATTCTACTTAAAAGATTAAAATGTAAATAAATTAAAATATTTTTTATTCAAACATAAAAAAAGTTAACATTTTTAATAAAAAAAATGCAAACAATTAAATTCAATGATAATGAGTCATTAAATTCATTTATCAACAAATCATTTTAAAGAAATTTTATATAAAAACTAAGAATCCTAATTGGACCCCCTCTAAGACGATAGAGTGCTCATGACTCTGAAGTGATCCTTCAAGCAAATTAAAAATTCGTGTTCACAGAACTGGCGCCCATAATGAAAGACAAGGATTCAATAGGGAAGTAAATAAGAGTAAGTATCCTATAAACAGATTAAATATTTCTTTATCATACTGTTTCAAAATATAAATTCCTCATAAATTCATCTTAACAACAATTTTGGCACCAACGTGAGGCATTCAAAAATTCATCATTTCTGCCTTTATGTTTTATTTGCTTTTATATGCCCACTATATTTAAGTTAAATTTTTTGATATTATATTCTACGAAATATGCACTTACTGATTATATTATATACTTATTATTTATATTTAAGATTATTCTCAGTGTTATGTTTAAATTAACTGATGAAACTGTAAATTTAGGCAACTTGTCCTATGTTACATCAATGAATAAAGAAAATAAATAAATCTAAAAAACATTTGGCGACAAGACATCTATTTAAATATTTCCACTTGCCAATGCATCTACTTCCAGGTCCTCGTAGAAAAATAAAACTATTTTCCATCGAATATAAAAAGCCTAATGATCTTGACATGTACATACCGACGAATAAAAAATAAAAAGGAATGCCAGCCTGACTAATAACACGCTAACAATTCAGAGCAAAAGATGTTTTAACTAATTTAATTTTATGGATGATTAGTAATTAAGGTAACTAAAGACACCGTTAAATTACAGGGAAAAGTGTACAAGATAGCAGATAAAAAGTGCATTTTGTTGTCTGGCATCTCTCCCTGTTTCATCGGCACCAATATAGCAAACTCTAATTAGCTTTCGAAAGCCAAACTTCAAAACTAAAAACCAATTGAGGAAAAAACAAAATTATAATAGCAGACCTTGTTAAAACACACATGAAAGCCGTGCAAGTCCCCTGTCGATACCGAAACTACATTTACGATACCGGAAGGGACAGTAGATATGTGAAGTCCATCAATTCCTAGCGATTCTCGCGTATTAATCTAGCATATAATTTCAGTTGTAAATAAATTTAATCTGAATGCCAAACATACAATATATTGATATTATTGGCGCCAAACGTTGGGCAAATTTAATTAATTTCGTAAATAGCGGTTCCTTTTATTTTATAGTGCGAAAATATTAATCATTTATTAAAATCAACTGATTGGTGCTGAATCGTGATAATACTCATACACATAAATATTATCCTCCCTAGATAAGGGAATATTTGCTGGTAGCTTCCGTGCTACATTAGACAATGAGACAAATAAAAATATTTTCACAACTAGGGAATTAAACGAGCATAGTGAGATTCTAGATTAAACAGCGTTTATTCCACTAATTAGCTATTAAATACCTCCTAATTGCTATCATGTTTCCTAATTGGCTAACGAATATTCCCGTATGCGGTATACTCTCGGCAATTTTCGGCTAAGTATCCTTATCCGTAACGCTATATCTCCACCGTAAATGAGCTAGTTCTGAGTCTATTGAATATTTTAATTAAATTCACATTGGTAACATATATACCAATTTCGCAGATAAATGTTTCTATGTGCTAGCAAAATAAAAAGTATAGAGCCGTGATTTTGAAAACTCATATCTTTATAACAGAAGGGCCAAATGTTCTGAAACGTTTACAGGGCATTGATGAACTCCCACTTTGTTGTGACAATATATACTTTTAATTTTTTTATGTACATCCGTCTTGGAGATTTTGTCAGCGATGTTACTAAAATACCCATATTTTGTTCTCATGAATCGAACGAATAAAACCGCATTAACCCGGCGTTTATAAAAATATTTAGGGCAACTT